>JAWQEG010004594.1:0-76623 GCA_033782935.1 Petrolisthes cinctipes | reverse complement strand
TCTCTGTTCACTAATCGACACCTCCATGACAGGATGAACAATTATTTATATTATAGAGTAATCAATATTTTTGGTTGGTGGAATAGGAGAGCTATACCAATTCAACCTAACCATGCCAATAAACAAAAACAAAATAACTTCAGCATATCTATCGATCAGTAATGATCTGCCTTGTAAATTGTAACCGGAGGAATCATTTGCCCTCCAGATCGTCCACAAAGATTTCCCCATAAGTAGGGCAGCGTGTCGTGTGACTATGTAAAAAAAAAAAAAATAATAAGGTAAGGGAGAGACAAAAAATTATGTGACCCTGATCCCACGCTGGACACACCTAGACCAGTTTCAGGTTTCTCTTCCTTCCTCTTACTACCCTTCTCCCTTACCCTTCTGTGACCTCCTTCCCTCTCCTCTCCTCACTCGTTATTCTCTCTCTCTCTCTCTCTCTCTCTCTCTCTCTCTCTCTCTCTCTCTCTTTCCAAGGTACTCCCGCGTGTACCCTTTTGCCAGCCATCTACTTCCTTCTTTGACCACACCCAATTACCAGGATCAAACCCCCTCCCCCCCTCCAAACCCAACCCTAACAACAGCCCTGTCATTAGAATCCACGCTCCCTTGCACTTCCTCATTGTCCTCTCCTATCCCCATTCTCCTCCTTCTCCTCCTCCTCGAATCCCTTCTTATTATCACCTCCCTATTCTTCTCTTTTGGTCCTCCCTCTTCCCCTTCCTCTTGTATCCTTCTCTTTCTCCTCCCACTTCTCCTCCCACTTCTTCCTTCACCTCCTCCTCTTCTTTCCACACACTCACCCACCTACTTGCTCACTCACTCTCCATTTTCTTGTGCCCTGGATGTGTGTACACCAGAAGGTTCCAAGGTCACACTCTCACTGCAAGGCGTCTGTATGTCTGTATGTCTGTCTGTCTGGGGAGTTGCAGCTCATCTTGTGTGTGTGCTTGTTGGTTTGTTTGTGTGTGTGTGTGTGTGTGTGTGTGTGTTTGTTTGTTTGTTTGTTTCTGAGGGTCTGGCAGTATACTGATTCCTCCATACATAATATTATCAGTGTTACTAATAGGTGATCTGTTTCGTTACATTGTTTGGAGGATTCAGTCATCCTCTAATTCCCCGAAATTACAGGATGAGATTAACATAAATTATAGTAGCCTGCCTGTTGCATGGAATAGCTTGGAGAAGAAAACAGTGGCTCCAGATTTACCAGCACTCTATACTAAACCAACGAAGCACAAGAGACCAGCACTTTATTAATTAAGAGAAAAGTTGTCCAGAATGACTAACGATGCATTCCCTGGCAAGTTCCCATCCAGTCAGCATAAGTAATTGGTCAACAACATCACCATTATCATCAACACGATCATTATTATCGTCATTATCGTCATCATTATCGTAATCATCACCATTATCACCATTATCGTCATCATTATCACAATTATCATCATCATCATCACCCTTATCGTAATCATTATCATCACAATTATCATCACCATCATCATCATCATCAAGGACTCATTTCTCTTTTTCCACACCCGCTTCCGAGAGGTGAATAAATATTTAGCCAGAGTAGTACGGTCCATTAAGGGAATCATTATAGGTGTGTGTCAGGTGGAGGGCTACTAAATCTTCCAAACCATTCCAAGTAACAGGCTACGTAAATAGAGTTCATATTTTTGGTCTGTTTCTTCTCGTAGCTTGGAAAATTCAGTATCTTCAAGTGCCCTCAAGATTATGATCATCTCACACCCACCAACATTATTATTATTATTATTATTATTATTATTATTATTATTATTATTATTATTTTCTTTTATTACAATGGAAGCAATGTGGAAGAGAAGCATAGAAGAGTATCAGGGGTTGGAGGTAAGACGTCTGGACAAAAACAAAGTGTCTGTATAGCCCTAAAACAATTAACAAGTTGCTATCGTACGCGTCGCTCTAAAAACTCGTTCCGACCCCCCCAGAGATGAGTCCCAAGAGAACATCCACTGTGTCTTCCATCAGTAATTGCGTTGTAAGCGAGACGAAGCCTTTCAGCAAGTTTTTTTTTTTTTTTTTTTTTTTTTTTTTTTTAAGGGTTTGAGTGAGGGAAGATGAAAGAAGGTTGGGAGGATGGTGTGCTCGAGAAAGGGAGAAGAAGAGGATGTGGATGAGGGAAGGAGAATAATTATATATTTATTTTGTATTTTCTTGAGGGAGCGAGTGAGGGAAAGAAGGAAATATGGTATGGTCGACAAGAGGAGAGGGAGAGTATGTGGATGAAGGAAGGAGAAAATCTACTACAGAGTTAATTAATTAAGAGAGGGAGAGTAATAGAAAGAGAAGAGAGGCAAGGGTAGTCCGTGCATCATGCAATACTATTTTGTTATCATTCAGTACTGCTGTAGGAAAATTGCTATCCAATATTTTCCCTCATCAGAGAGAAAGAAAGTCCTAACCAAAATTAAATATTTTCAGGGAGAATGCTATGATAAATTGTGTCTCATTCCTTCAACAATGACAAATTATTCCTCCAAACAAATTTTCTTGTCAAAGGGATTGACGTTCATTGACTAAATATTATTCAGGAACCTATAGGTATCGGTATACATTTTGGAGTACTTACTGGGGCTGACGTTAGCATATTTAAAAAAATAAAAGGATAACCAATATTTCAGATAAGCACTTCCCTCCCCATTAGTAAAACTGACTTTGCCTCGTGTTATAGTGAAAGAGTTCCTTACTGGACAACGAGGTAATTGAAAGGAAGTAGACTACCTTAGTATATTGGTAGGAGATCCGTTTTCTGGCACTGTTTGGAGGGCTACGTAGACTCCATTTTGCCCAGAGGAGATTAGCCCCACTAAAAGTGATTTAGTTTACTCATAAACAAGAACAAAAAATCGACGGTTGTCCACTTATGAAACGATGATGCCTTTTTTGTGAGATCGAAGGACACCACTCAAGGAGCTTACAACTTAATTATCAACCTCGTTTTTTCCTTCATTCTCCTCCGACCTTGAGGGGGTAATCTGTTGTGAGAGAAGTGGAACATACATAAGACCTATCAAACTAGGACACAAAAACAGCTCCCCTTCTCGTACGGTGGGTTAATCAGTTTCCTGGCATAGTATAGATAGATAGATAGATAAGTTAGTAACCTTCAAGTTCGTCCACGATAAATAGTCATTATCCTTTAAAACACGAAATAGCCTTCCAATTCGCCCACGACTTAGTCACCACTGCATGTTTATGCAGGGTAAGAAAGAGGTGGACCAAAGGTAGGCAGGTAAGAGCATCATCCAGGTATAGGCTTCGTCATCCATCCAGACATCTGTGGCGAAGGTGAACCGCCTCTGCCACGCCCTTGTTCGTCCACGCTATCACAACTCTCGTTTTCTGGGATGGAGTGTCGTGGTGCAGCAAAAACTGGTTCCCTGTGTGACCCTTCCTCCCTTCAGCATTCCATTAAAACGCCTTCCCTCCCTCCCTTCCCTTCTTTCATCTGTACACTCCTTCCCTCCCTTCTTTCCTCTTACCATGCGTTACCTCTGCTCCCTCCCTCTCTGTCTTTCCCTCCCTCCCTTCCCCTCTTTCCATTGTTCACTCCTTCCCTCCCTCCTTTCCTCTTTCCACGTGTTACCTCTGCTCCCTCCCTCTCTGTACTTCCCTCCTTCCCTTCCCTCTGTACACTCCTTCCTTTACTCCCTCCCTCCCTCTTTCCACGCGTTATCTCTGCTCTTGCCTTCTGTCTCTCTTATTCCTTCTCCCTCCCTCCCTCCCTCCCTCCTTCCTTCCACGAGTTACTTCTGCTCCCTCCTTCCTCCACGAATTCCCTTGGCCTCCCTCTCCCTTCTTCCCTCCAGCATTTCCCTTTTCTCCCTCCCATCCTCCACTTGTTCAGTCTGTATGTCTATTTATTTATCTATCTATATCTATCTATCCATCCACATATTCTTTTATCTGTTTGTCTGTCAATCTATGTATTTACCAATCTTTATCTCTCTCTGTCTCTGTCCATCTATATATCTATTTACCATTACCTCTCTATCAATCTCTTTAGCTATACAAACATCTCTATCTCTATGTGTCTATCTATCTATCTCAGTATCTATCAATCTCAGTATCTATTTATCTACCTATCTTTGCACCTACTCTCACTACATCAGAAATGGTGTAATTATATTATCATAAGTGTGCATAGTTTTTTATGCTGTGACATAGTGTTATATCAGTTTGATTATGTAACAAGACTATATACCAATGTCACACATCTCTCATGAAGCTGGATTGTACGAACGCATGTACGCATAGGTACGAACACACACATAATAGTCCCACTCTCCAGCCAGTACATGCATGACCTACTCTCATCACACACACACACACACACACACATTGAGTTCATCTTCAAGCACATTTCCCACACAGGCGTACATGCAAAACTTACACACACACACACACACACACACACACACACACACACACACACACACACACACACACACACACACACACACACACACACACACACACACACACACACACACACACACACACACACACACACACACACACACACACACACACACACACACACACACACACACACACACACACATTGGGTTCATTTTCAATCACATTTCACACACACACACACACACACACCTGAGAGCCTGGTATAGAGTTTCAGTGTTGGTGTTGCTGGTGGCAAGGTCGCCTCATATGTGAACTTCCGATGACCTTATATATAATGGTGGTGGGAGGGAGGGAAGGAAGGAGGAGTAAAGGAGAGATTGAGAGAGGGACGGGGAGAGAGATGGAGGGAGGGAGGGATGGGGAGAGAGATTGAGGAAGGGAGGGAAGGATAGAAGCCTGGTGGAGGGAGGGAGGGATAGAAGCCTGGTGGAGGGAGGGAGGGATAGAAGCCTGGTGGAGGGAGGGAGGGATAGAAGCCTGGTGGAGGGAGGGAGGGATAGAAGCCTGGTGGTGGGGAGGGAGGGTGGACAGGATGGATGGATGGAGGGAGGGATATAGAGGCCTGGGGGAAGAGGGGTAAGACTACTGATGTTGTAGTTGATCTCCTCTTTTCATCTTTTTCATAACACATGCCGTAAGGGGAGTATTGCCTGTGGTAATGTGGTCAGTACATTAATGGTTTGGGCATCCCTTATTCCCATGCTACTCTCTTTCTATTCTTCAACTGTATCTTCTGTTTTGTTTCCTCCATCTCCATCCCTCGTGCTTCAGCGCCTTCCACGTTTAGTGCGGTCTGTCTGCTTTCGTCCTCTTTGACTCTTTTATAACACAGAACTAATTACGTGCGGTACATTGCAAATCAACTAATGATACATAGTTCTGCAACACCTGCGAAGAAAACGGCCTCTATAGAAATGATGCGAGACTATAGCCGTTGGGCTCTCTATGCTGGTTTGAGAGATTCATTCAGATAACTCAGTATTATTTATCTGATACAAAATATTAACTGTGACTGTACTGTACAAATAGTTATCTTGCAAAGAGAGAAGATGTAAGCCGTCTGAGAAAGTGATCATTGCCAAGAATATCAGAGTATGATTGAGTTACATAATAATATTGAGCTCCTGTATAATACATACAGTTTATAACAACTTTTCCATCACCTTATATTTCCAACAACAATGCTCACACCACTTTTTCTTTTCCTCTTCTTCAGGTATTGTTGGTGGTTGCCTTCGGGGCGGTGTTGGCGCCGGAGAATGGAGGAGTGTTGATGGTTGGGGCAGCTCCCAGGAGGGTAAACCACTCCTACTCTGTGGTGTACAATACCCGACCAAACGCTGCCTACGCCTATAGCACCAACCACGCCTCCTCTAGCTCCAAGGGCGCTACTACCACCAATGCCCTGGCACTCCCGCGGTACAAAAATCTGCAGCAGCAACGCAGAGGCAGGGTGAGTAAGGTCTGGGTAAGGGAAGGTGGAGGGAGGCTTGTATTAAAATGGAGGCACACTTCAACAGTCAAATCATATTGGAAGCCTACTTATTACTGTAAACTGTATCCTATAACACAGACCCTCATTATAGGTGATCTGTTTTGTGACACTGTTTGGAGGTATCAGGAGCCTCTAATTCACCAACGTCATTTCTTTCTTAGTATAAGTTGGAAATTGACGACACTGCCACAAGGGTGAAATATGCTATTTCAAACTTTTAGCTTTGATTTTGTAGGTTTCCCTGGCGTGATAAGCTTGTCTAACTCTAGGTAATATATATATATATATATATATATATATATATATATATATATATATATATATATATATATATATATATATATATATATTATATATATATATATATATATATATATATATATATATATATATATATTTCACTGAAAGTCAAATAATCATCTCCAACATCTTCATCCTTACTACGAACTATGCTCCTTCAAACGCAATGTGACGAGGAATTTCGAACAAATATGACATGATATTGGATCTCACTCACTTTTTCCTTAACAGGCGAGGACATTAAGCGGGTGTTTTTTGCCGTTAGTTCTCACCTTCTCACTACAGAAAAACAATCTCCTACTCCACCACCATCAATACCAATAGACATTTCCACTCACACCCTTACCTCAATATTCATTCTCATTTCCACTACCATCTCCAATCTCACATCACCCTCATTTCCACCATCTTTTTTTACTATAATTTATATCTTTATTTCCACCCTAAGACAGACCGTTATCTCCACAATCACCTCCACCATCACCATCTCTCCACTTCCATCTCAACCACCTAACACCTCCACTCTCACTATTACCTTGAACCGCACTACCACTTCCACTCTCATCTTTACCCTCATCTCCACCATCGCCTCCATCATCACTATCATCGCTTCCTTCGTCCCCAACCTCATTTATAATTCCTCCGGTGCTCGGGTATACGTTGAGCCGGGTTCACTATTTTTAAGTCAATTTTAACGAGACTAAAGATGAGGGTCAGAGGTGCCAGGATAAAAGTGCCAGGGATAGAGTGCCAGAGGATAGAGTGTCAATAGATAGAGTGCCATGACATAGAGTACAAGCAATATAGAAATGATATGTCAGGGAAAAACGTGCAGGAGTGAGAGAGGAACAGGAATGAGGAAAAATGAGAGTGCCATTGACAGAGTGCCATGGGATAGAGTGCCATACGTTTAAGCATCAAGGACAGAGTACAACAAATATGAAATGTATTAGTTTTCGTCTGTCGTATTTTTGCTCTTCAAAAATGGTTCAGTCCTCGAGTGCTCCACATTGGCATTAACCTGCTATATAAATTAATTCTCAGGCTTGAATTGGGGATTGAATGTGAGTGTGACCGATTTCACTGGGTATTCTATCTTTTCCGACTGTTTTCTGCTTCCTCTTTCCACCCTGGCTCTGGAACCTACCCCCAACCCTTGAGAAATGGGAAATGGATTAATAATGATGATGATTGATGATGATATATTAGCAGTGAGAATATTAGATATGTTCTAAGCTTGAGTGTCGAGACTGATGGGAGTGTCAGCAGGAAAGTGATCTACCGCGCCTCTGACATTTATAAAAAACACACTCCTTTGTCATATTGATCATGGATTTAAGCCCAAGGATCACCACCTGGATGCAATCACATAAAACCTTTTCTGATGACACGACCAACTTCCTGTTCCGGCTAAAGGTCATCACAGTGCGCTTCTGTGTTTTCCGTAAAGAGTGATTGTTGGAGTTTCTTTTTAACATTCCGAGTGGTGTCACCTTCTGACATTTCTCATGTTACAAACTCCAAACGATATGTGATGCCGGAAAACAATGCACACTGTTAGGATAATAATTCTGCTGTGGACAATTTGAAGTCGGATAACTGATTCCTTCATACTACGGTGTACAAAACAGGTCCTTCACTCGTGTAATGAGGGCACTAATGTGTTTTCCTGGCGTAGTTGGAGAAACCAGTAACCCTCCAATTCAACAACAACAAACGACCCCATTAAATCTATTATTACCTTTTATTAACAATTAGCATCATGGCCAACTACTAAAGACTATATTATTTACCGAGGATAACCACTGGCATTAAAAAAAACAAGATAAATTCAAGATGATAGAGATGCGGCAATGGATATTGTTCTCGCTTCACTGGCTAATGTGGGAAAGTCATCACAGAGGTCATGGATATACTAAAAGTTTATAGCAGTGTCACAAAGAAGTATGAGTATTATATTGCATACTATTGTGGTCATTTACTGACACTGTCTTCACACTGTCTCTATGCCCTGTGAGCCTTAATAATTATTCCTCTACTCCCTATTCTTTATGCTTCATCTTTTCCTATCCACTCTACTTCACCAATCTTCGCCACTCCCTTTCAGCTTTACTTATTCTCACCTACCATTACATCCTTTCTTACCCCCAGGTGAACTCATCACCAGTGACTCAAAGATCAACAATGAGCCAGTCGACTACACCCCCGAGGTGAAGAAGGCTCGCACCAACTTCTTCCAACTCTACGACAAGCAAGCCAGGTGAGACATTCGTTCCATTAACTGGCAAAAGGAACCTCAACAGCTCATAAGAACTTTTCTGTATTTGTGCCCATGTTTATGTAAAATGTTCGTCAGTATCTACATCTGTGGCAATGTTTACATCTACTGAATAGCAATATCTTATTCTATTACCACAGCTATCTATAATTATATCTATACCATTTGCAGTTCTTATAATTATCTGTAGCAATATCTATTTCCGCTGTATATCTAAAACTATTCCTGCGTCTTTTATCTGCTTACGTTCTTTTAAGTGCCGTCAACGTGTTCTTCTTTATAATAAAAAGTAACACACACACACACACACACACACACACACACACACACACACACACACACACACACACACACACACACACACACACACACACACACACACCACACACACACACACACACACACACACACACACACACACACAAACACAGAGAGAGAGAGAGAGAGAGAGAGAGAGAAGAGAGAGAGAGAGAGAGAGAGAGAGAGAGAGAGAGAGAGAGAGAGGTGATGAAAAAGGGGCACATCTCCAGGTAAAAATAGAAATTGTGAGAGAACGAGATATGAAGAAGATTGACAGAAAAACAGACAGAGGTGATCCAGCAATATCCTCACTAGAGTCCTGGGGATGATGATGGTGGTGGTGGTGGTGATGGTGATGATGGTGGTGATGATGGTGATGATGATGGTGATGATGGTGGTGATGATGGTGGTGGTGGTGGTGGTGATGAAAATAATAATGATAATGATGGTGGTGATGAAAATAATGATGATATTGAGAGAAAAGAAGAGAAGGAGGAGGATAACACAGTATTACAGTAAAAAAGGACTTGCCAACGGCAGCAGTCCTTCCTCCTCGTACATAAAACACAATTTGATTATCCTTAATGGACTGAAGGTTAATGGAAAGAAAAGAAGACGAGGAAGACGAGGGAAAGAAGGAAGAAGAAAACTCGAACAAGATGAAGAGGAGGGAGAGAAGGAAGAAGAAAGTTCGAATAAAAAGGAGGAAAAGAAAGAGCTGGAAGGAGGAAGAGGAGTGAGAAAAGGAAAACGAATATTCCAGCAAAAGGAGGAGGAGGAGGAGGAGGAGGAGGAGGAGGAGGTGGAGGAGGAGGAGGAGGAGGAGGAGGGAGGAGGTGGAGGAGGAGGAGGAGGGGGTGGGAGGAGGAGGCAGAATAGAAGCAAAATGAAGAGGAGGGGACTCAGTGTTTCATATCAAGTGCTTCATTAAGGGAGGGCAAAAAATGAATGAGAGGGTCAGACAAGCAATTCTGCAATGTTGCACCAGAAGAGTATGTGTGTATGTGTGTGTGTATGTGTGTGTGTGTATTCCTGCCTGATGAAGTGCTGCTTGTCGTGCGTGTGTGTGTGTGTGTGTGTGTTGTAAGCCTTGGTGGAGAGACCCTAATACATTTTTGCAGGGAGATATATTGCTCCAATTCTCACAAACACATACATACATTTATACACAGGTTTAGATGCACACACACATATATAAGCTCACAGACATACATGCACGCATTCACACGCAAAGATTTTTTAACTCTCTCTCTTTCACACACACACACTCTCTCTCTCTCTCTCTCTCTCTCTCTCTCTCTCTCTCTCTCTCTCTCTCTCTCTCTCTCTCTCTCTCTCTCTCTCTCTCTCACACACACGTTTCCTTTGACTTACACCTAATTAGGCACACATCAATCTTATTTACAGTGTATAATTATGCATGCACAACACATGATAATGAGGTTAGTGAGTGTCAAAGCTAATTAAGGGTCTCCGGGTCAGAGGAGGTCACCAGGCCAAGAACAGGATTACAGGGTCAAACAAGGTCACCACATCAATCAAGGACACTGGGTCAAACAAGATTATCAGGTCAAATAAGGTCACTAAGACAATCAAGGTCACAACAATTGGTCATACAAGGTCACCAGGACAAACAAGGTCACCAGGACAAACAAGGTCACCAGGTCAATCAAGGACACTGGGTCAAACAAGGTGGTGTGATACCCTAACGAGCTAAAAGTTACAGTACTTTCCAAACATTTCTATCGAGTGAGTCCCAGAGATGTGTGAACAACTACTGAGCGTTCGGAGTTCTACACAGCACATACACATACACATACACATACACATACACATACACATACACTACACATACACATACACATACACATACACATACAGTCTCCCTGAGAATGCTTTGTGTACCGGTGGCATTATCTCTTTCACCTGTCCCTACTCTTTCTTTTTATTTCACGGCTTTGTTTTCCTATGATTTCTTCCCTTATCTTCAGCCAAATCTTTAAACAATAATCATTACCCTTGTGTCCAGCCTCATCTGATCCTTCCACCTACTTATTTACTTTCTTTGGTTAATTAGCGGAAAAACTCTTGATGGTAATTTGTAAGGGCTAGTGAGTGAATTCTCCAAAGATTCCCTATTAGTAACATAGAGGTGACTTGTCTCCTGGGATAGATTGGAGGAATCACTAGCCCTCAAATTTAAGGGATGTAACTGTTGTGGGCAAATTGGAGCACACGTAGCCCTCCGAACTCCATCACAAAACACGTCTCTATATAGTCTTATGTGGAGGCATTTTGTTGCTTGGGATATCTTGGAGGAATCAGAGCCCCCGAATTTACCACAGCAGGTTACTTCCTTTAACGTCAAGTGTTTCTCTCCTTAAGATTAGCACCGTCACTAATGAATGGCTCCTCTTCATACAGTGTTGTTCCCTTATCAATCTATCAAGTTATTGTATATATCCATTATACTTTGCTTGTTTCTTTTCTCACTCGTACCGGGCATTATATATCCATTATTATTTATCTTTGCTCGTTTCTCACTTGTACAGGACATTATATATATCCATTATTATTTACTTTGCTCGTTTCTCACTCGTACAGAATAGCTGAGGCGGCGCCAGACACTCACGGCTACACACAGGTGCTGAAGGCAATGGCAGCGGGCACTCTAGGTATTGGCACTGGCATTGCTACTGGCACTCACACACGAACTGAGGCCAAGATGTATGCTGCTGAGGAGGAGGAGGAGGAGGAAGAGGGAGAAGGAGGAGATGAGGAGGAGGAAGAGGATGAGGATGAAGAGGAAGAGGACGAAGAGGAAGAGGACGAAGATGAAGAGGAAGAGGATGAAGACGAAGAAGAGGATGAAGATGAGGAAGAAGAGGATTCCGAAGAAGAAGATGAAGACGAGGAAGATTCTGACGAGGAGGATGAAGATGAAGAGGATTCCGACGAAGAGGACGATGATGAGGAGGATTCCGACGAAGAGGAAGACTCTGACGAAGACGACGAAGAAGATTCCTCCTCCTCATCATCATCATCTGAAGAGGACGAATACGGTGACTCCTCCGACTCTTCCTCCAGTGAAGAGGACGAATACGGTGACTCCTCCGACTCTTCCTCCAGTGAAGAAGACGAATACGGCGAAGGCGACTCTTCCTCTTCTTCTTCTTCATCGTCATCTGAAGAAGGCGAAGACGGCGACCCCAGAGCTCTGGTATGGGGCCCCCGTGGGTGGTCCAAGAAGAGTGAGGCTAGTCCCAATGCCGCCCTCAACATGGTGGCTCCCAGGCCTGTCACTGACACTCCCGAAGTGAAGAAAGCCAAAAAGAAGTTCTTCGAGCTGTACAAGATCCAAGCTGAGTTGGCCAAAAACGCTCCCGACTACAAATGACCTCGATACCATTACCAAGTTCGGACACAGGGTCAAGACATCAGGTTGAGATCCTGACCGTTACAGTAGTTCAGCTGTAACCTTACCATACAGCATTCCCACTATTAATATATAAATGATAATATATCTATTATGTCCAGGTTTGTTGTTTCTTCTCGTGCTTACAATCTCTCGCTAAAGATGCCAGTAAAACTACCTACAGTGATGCTGGTGAAGGTTCAGTTGAGAAGCTGTGTGATGGGACTAATGACGTGAACAGCAAACACCAATGGAATACCTGGGATTCGAGCCTATTGTACTCTTCTCGTTATCCCAATAAGAAGTTGAGACAATATTCCTGTTTTAAGCATCATATGGGCTCGCTAGTTGAATGAGCAAAAGTTTCATTTCGACAGCACACTTACTACAATCACGGCATATTGAGAGGAGGATGCTCTCGTCCGATCTGGTTCATTCCAAGATGGACTCACAACGCAGGTCATTCCGTGGTGTTCCATGTTCAGCAGTTTATTGACCAGGATCACCACATGTACGGGTGCTGAGGTCAGGTTGTACTGGTCAAACTGAAGACGTAGCGTAAGTAAGTAAGGAGAAATATCAAATGGAATGAAAGAAAGACACCACAAAATGTAAAAAAACTAAAAACAATAGTAGATATCTATTTTGACATAGATGTAACGACGTAGGGTTAATGAGGGGTTAATCTGTTGTGACCGAATTAGAAGGTTACTGGTTCCTCCAAATTATGATTAAAAAACAGACCCCTGACTAAAAATACTGATGCAATATTCTGTTTCTTTGCATGGTTTGGAGGAATAGTCAACTTTTCAATTGGTTCCCAAGGGAGTCTATGGTGTGTGCCGCCTAGGGACTGGGTTGGCCTTCAGGGATACAGATACACAGACAAGGAGCAAAATGTTCTCTGACACTGAAATGCCATTTATGACAAGTCCATTCATCTGTACCGTGCCAAAAATCACACAACCACTTTCTGATAAATTTGGCAAACAAAATGCAAAATAATACAAATTGATGACGTCTTACACAACATGGGTCATCCCTCTTCATTCACAGCCAGTCCTCTGCTTAAAATACTAAGCTCTTTTTAAAAATAACTTAGTATTACAAGTAGCAAATTGAATCTGTGGATTTATATTTCTTTATAACTTACGTTTAACAGCATTCATCCTACACTGACTAACGAAAGTAGATTTGCATACAGTATGTCAGTGTGGGTCTCCTTCACTTCATCAATGATCACGTTCTCTGATTTTCACTTCAGTAATCATCAATCACCAATTGCATGATTGATTCCGGTCTGCATATAGTCTAGCATCATTTGCCACACTTACTGTATTTCCTTCATTATCTTCTCGTTTCTCAGTCATCACTCTGAATTACACTCTGATATTGTTCCCAATTATCTTGTCAGTGAATGGCAGTGAAGTGTCAAAACTTATCATACTGAAGAAATTATAAACTGTACCATAAATTTTACACACGCTAGATTCAGTATCCAAGATATAGCAATGTAAAATGAACATAGTATTATATTTTTCCATATTTCTTGCCTCGCTCTAAGGGCCATATTCAAGATTATAATAAATTACGACGACTGTTACAATGTCTCTCTGAACACTTCAGATCTTCTCTCTTCTTGCATACGGCCCAAAGAGTTCCCAGAGTAGGATATATTTAATATTGTACAGTTTCGACCCAGACACTCTGTGCCTCTATGTAGCAGCCACGGGTCGTCAATAGTGTAGTAATTAAATGTTCCAAACAGTTGAAATTATGTATTCTTTCCCCTCATCCCTATATTATATGTCACCAGGATTAAGGGGGACGTCACATTGGGCTTCAGGGGGTAATCAATTGTGCATGGTCAAAGAAAAGGATTACTGATTCTTCCAAACTATGCCAGGAAAACAACCGATGACTTCAGTATATAAGTATGAGACTAGCTGCTGGCATTGTGTAGAGGAATCAGTAGCCCTTCAGTCTGACCACCAACCCTGAAGCCTTGATCTGCGTCTTACTACTTCTACTTCATCTTCAAATTCTAATACAGTAAATAGTTAATAGTGAGGCAGAATTCTCGCCACGTTCACTTCTATGACAAAGCTATGAAGGAACGTTTGATACTGTACAAAAATCCAAGTAGTGTAATACATAATCTGCTACAAGCCCAAGTCTATTAACCTCTGAGGAGCACTGACGTCACAATGACCTTTCAGTTCAGCAAATAATTATTTCCTCTGAATATTCCCTTTAATGTGCCGAGATGTTAGTGAACTTGAGGTTACTGAATCGTGCAATTATTGTGCCATAAAATAGATTACTCTTGCTAAGGTAGAATGACTCTTGGCAGATATGCAGGATGGGGGGGAGCAACGACCTCCAAGCTCGTTAGAGAAGAGTAGAAACCTTGGCGTGATTATGCGACACTGTAGAGAAGGAGGAGAAAAATATAGGGAAGGAGGAGAGGAAAACTATTGAGAGGGAAGAGAGAGAGAGAGAGGGGGGTATGGCGAAGGTGAAGTAGTAGAGAATAAGGGGAGGGGAATGGAGAAGGAGATGGAAGGCTGTAAAGAGGGCGGAGAGAAGATGAGAGTGAATGGAAAAGGAGAGAGAAGAGGAGAGTGAAAAGAGGGAAAAATAGCACAAAAGGATCAATTGGGAGAGGGGAGAGGAGAGTGGAAGGGAGATAAGGAAGATAAGGAAGAGAGAACACAGAAGAGTAACATATGAATATTCTATTGTTTGTAAATGAGGAGAGAGAGAGAGAGGCAGAGAGAACGGTGAATAATAAATAAGAGTTAGCAGCATAAAACAGGCAAGGGAAGGACGAAGAGAAGAATGTAAGGGGAGGAGGAGGACTGATGATAAGAGGAGGACATGGTAAAAGGGAATATATACGTAGATAGTGAAAAGGATAATATAGAAAAAAGGGGAGGAGGAGGAGGAGAAGGAGGAGGAGGAGGAGGAGGAGGAGGAGGAGGAGGAGGAAGAAGAAGAAGAGGAGGAGGTAATGGTGACACGAAAGAACGAAGAGAAGTAAGAGAAATATAATGATGTAAAGTAGGATTAAGAAGACTGTACCAAGCCAGACAGACCTTGTGTAGTAGTCAAAGGGGAATGAATATAAAACACAGATGAGAAGACAGACAGCAAACACGAAGGACAAAAGAAGGAAAGGAGGGCTGCTCGGGACCACATGGGCGCCAAAACCCTTAAGGTATTGCCTACATCTAAGCAGGCAATACGGGGAGGAAGAAGAGAGGATGATGAGGAAATTGAGAGGAAGAGGAGGAGAAGATTAAGAAGATGTTGAAGAAGAGGAGAAGATGTTGAAGAAGAGTAGAAGATGTTGAAGAAGAGGAGAAGATGTTGAGGAAGAGGTGGTGATGGTGATGATGAGGAAGAGAAGAAGAGGAGGTGGTGGTGGTGGTATTGGTGATGATGAGGGTGTACTGAAGTGGAGAGGAGTGGAGTAGAAGGCGGGGCACACGAGGACTGGAAGGAGAGAGACAGACCCAAGGGAGGAGAGGGAAGCAACCCGCCCCCACTGACACTCACGATCACCAAGACCTTATTCGGTTCATCAGACTCCTCGCTACTTCCCTCCCAACACAACACCACACCACACCACACCCTATACCTCACTTCCCATTCATTACCTGACCTATTCTTATACCCTTCTTGCCACTGTTTTACTACCTTGTGTTTCCTCTGTGTTGCTTGCTGGATGGGGCTTGTGTTGCGTTGTGCCCACTGTATTGTTGTTGCATTGCTTGTGTTGTGACTTGTGCTTTGCTGCTTTGTATCATTGCTTTATCGTGTGTGATGTAAATTTTTATGTTGCGTTGTGTGTTCAGTGTGTTAATTTTTTGTGTCGCCATTGCTACATCACTCCTGCAATGCCTACTGACGTGCCGTGCTTGTAGTGTTTCGTGCCGTATGTGTTGCTGCTGTGTTTCACGTGTTTCGCCGTGAACACCCTCTCATGCTTTGTGTGTGTGTTTATGTTTTGTACTGTTTGGTGTTGTCGGTGTTCCTGTGTGACTATTGCTTTGCTGTGAAGGTAACCCTCGCATTGCATCGTGCCTTAATATGTTGAACAAACTGTGTGGCGTAAGTGCTATATTGATTAATCTTCACCATCACTATTGAAACCTGTTAATACGGAAAGTAGAGCAACAACACTACAGTATGTTTCCATTTTCGGACAAAAGTACTTCACCACCAATGGGATATAATGGATGTCTAAACTGTCTGAATATCAATAGTAAAAGTGGTAGTGTAAATTATATCCCACTGGCCCAGAATAATGTAGGTCACTTATAGCAGGTACACTCCACTCCTCATCACCCTGTTTGCGAGAAGGTACGAGTTTTTAACCAGGGCTAAACTGAAGTGAGGTGAGGCAGCTACTACCACAACACTGACCCCGAACCCCCTTGATGTCAGAACGCTTCTCTTGCCTCACTTGAGTCGGACCGTGTTGTTCCCTGTGAAATCCGGAGGCTTTACGCACGACCGGTGATTACGAGTCCAGCGGTCTATGGTTTTGTCTGGTGAACCCTATGAAAGGCCTAACAAGTGACATCGAATACCACTAACCTGACTGATATTATTCCACTCGATGCTCATATTCTGATGCCTGCAACCACTGTCCGAGATACTAAGAATACGGGTCTGAGACAATAGCTAACAATAAGTATAATAATCTCATTTGATAATCTACAAACTCTGATAATCATGATATATACAGTATTTTTTACGATAACTACAGGTCCACCTATATACAAATAACACATCAGTACAACACATCAATCATTCCCCACAACTCAACTCGATCAAGGAAGTTAAGAGCTGTTGAAGAGAAACAAAATAACCTTACATAGTGCTTAAAATTTTTTGAGGTTAGCAATGCACTTACGTTGAAAATTCTATCGTGCCAAACCAACCAACCAACCAACCAACCAGGCCGACCATTTAACGCCAGACCCCTTCGCGGCCAGGAGTCAAACCAACACACCTACTAATGGGCAACAAGAAAGGAGAAACTTTTGTATTTGAGCGAACAGTCTCCAATAATCATGTGGTGAAGAACTTGTGTGCCAATCTGTTCCTGCCTGTCTTTTGTATTGGTAATTAGTGTTTGCGTTGCTACTGATGCGTTCATACCCTGTTTATGAGTTGTGTTACTGACTGGCCTGTGTCCCTTGCCTACTAACAATCCTTGACCTCTACTTTATCAGTTTCTCTTGCGTGTGTGTGTGTGTGTGAGAGAGAGAGAGAGAGAGAGAGATTGCGTGTGTGGGCGACTTTGTATACGTAACTGTGTGAGTGTGTGTGTGTGTGTGTTATTCAGATGTATCCGTCCCCTTGTCCAATTAACCACCTGAGTTCTGTTTACTAGTAGGGTGAAGTTCGGTGATGCAGCTGTTGTTATCGTTGTTATTTTTATTGGTTGGGTGGGTGTGTGAAGTGACATCGTTATGCCGGCAGGTGTAGAGGAATCATACTAACTAAGAGGTAATTAAAATAAGTGGGTCAGAGAGAGAGAGAGAGAGAGAGAAAGACAGAGACAGAGAGATAGAGAGTCAAAGATGGACAGCGATAAAGAAATATATATTTTTTAAAAGAAATAAGGGAATATCTCTTGCTGTTTCAAAATTCTTGTAAATCCTCCTTTACAAGACAAAGAAGGTTTGCTTACCTGACTCTTATCTAAATTCCACTCTAATGAAAATATGTAATAACTATTAAAAATAAAGTTAAATATAATACAAGTGAAAAGCAGTCAACCAAAACAGGACTGTCTACAAGAGCAGACAGGAAACAGGAGGAAGCCAGGGCGTTGAGGACAAAAGTACACAGAATCAGGACAAAATGAAAGGAGGAGGACTCAAATACAGGCCAGAATGAGCAAGACAAAGCACAGGTAAACGAGTAAGTAGGGCAGGACATGTGCTTAATCCTGGGCGAGTGAATCAGGACACAGAAGATTTCAGACAAGAACAAGTGACACAGATTAAGACACAAGCAAACCAAGGCCCTCAAGACAAGGAATGGATACAGGACACAGATGGAACGTAGGACAAGTGAGACATAGGGAGGGAAATAACAGGCAGGACAAGTGAGACATAGGGAGGGAAATAACAGGCAGGACAAGGGAGACAGGACACAGGTGAAAGCAAGGACAAGCGAGACAGGACAAAAGTGCAAGCAAGGCAGGGCGAGGCGAGCACGATTGTGATATAAACAAAGCCTGGCCAGATATTGTGTTGAGCAAATCAATTATCCTGCCCTGAGAGTGGAGCATCACAGGCAGCAGGTGCGACAGAAGCTGGAGTGGGTAGACAAGGCCTCACTGATCTAATATTCGTCCTGTAAGCCTTATATAGCACCACAACAACATTTACTTGTTCTACTGTTGTTCAGATCATATAGAAAAATTATTATGTAAATTCTTATAATGGAAACAATTCCGAGGGATTATGGCAATATATATTCTCTTGAGATTCTGGTAATATGAAAAACTCTGTCGAACTTCTAACTTTATTTATTTAGCAGCGTTCTTTTGATGTCCTAGTAATATTGGAGACGTCTTTGTCCTAACTTTACACCACACCTGTTACAGATACCCTGACATTATATACAATTTCTCCTGACGTTTGATCTCGAAGGTTATTTCGTTAGCACCATAGATAAAATAAAAATATTGGTGATGTGACAATATACTGTTTGTGTTGTATAGTAAAAGTTCTGACAGAGATCGTATGTGTTGTGATAACGTTAAAACCTCAATCTATTTGGGTACTGTATATCTATGGAGAACAAAGGGAGTTGATGACGGATTTGCTGTACACATTTGGAGGACGTCAAGAATAATATTATCAACTGTGCAAAGGAAACGCTCAGACATATGGACCTGGATGTGTTACCTAGGTATTGCCAGCCGCCTGCCCACGCTGTCGTCTCTCTCTCTCACCTGTGTGCCCATTAGCAGAGTACGTCACATGACCTTGTTACATAATATTATGGTCTTGTTATATCACATCCACCTACACACACACACACACACACACACACATGCATACACGCCTACACACACACAACGGTATCATCTAAGGGTGACTGAATGAACGGTCTTTTTCTACTCTAGTGAACGAAAGAAAAGTGTTACTAGACACTGTCCTATATTTCACTGAACACTGATACAGCATCAATCAGGGTAAGTACAAGCATATTGTGTTTGGCCTCTTACCATTACCTCTCAAGGTTGTATTGAACATACTGTAAATCAAAAGGAAGGGTTGCCAATGTTGTGCATAGGGATACATTCACATATAAAGGATATTAAATTATGTCTGCATATAATTATAATTATATACATACATACATAAACATACTATGTATATATATATATATATATATATATATTGTTACGTCGCAATATAACGCCGCTATGAAAGGCGGGTAGTCAAGAAGATGGTGAAGATGTTGTCTTCACTTGGGGTTAATGACAGTCAGTTGATGTCTCTCCATTTATTATTTAGAGGGTTACATCGCTGAACAAATTATAAATCATTAACTTTCTTCATGTTATACATCGCATATAACATATATATATTCTCCACTTCTCTCTGTACCTTGTAAGTCTATTGTATAAATTATTATATTTCATATCACCACGGTATATCTGTCTTCCCTGACCTCTTTCATTTGTGGAATACTTTTCTATCATTCTACTTGTCAATATATGTTTAGGTTTGTGGTCAACATTATTTACCAATTAACATTATCTTTTACCTGTTGTATGATTATCCTCAACTTTGGTCCAGTATCTGACCAATAATACTTCCTTCATATTGGAGATATTATGTCCTGCTGTCACTCCTACCAGTGATGAAGAATTCTCCCATAATACCTGCTAGTTCCTTGTTCATCAAAGCTCCACCTCCATTAATAATTATATCACCCATTCTTTTAAAGCACAACCTCGCTACAAAATGAACTATGCTGAAGACGTCAGGGACAGTGTTTGCTGACTGAAGGTTTCAATATTCTACCCATCCTTAAGAGTTCTGAAATATTTCCCGCGAATCAGAGACTATTGATTTGGAGGAATCAGTAACAGTAATTTTGATGAATGATACTGTAACCCGCAGGACTGATCTTAGTGGGACTTACACTTCTAGTTCTTCGGGTTTGACTGGCAGTGCAACTGTAGGTAGAGTGATGACTGATGTATTGGTTTATATGTTTCAGTGAGGATCGTGGTGGGTGAAATATGATGCACGCCCAGAGGTGTCCCGTGGCCAAGCTTCGGGCAGCCACACAGGAGAGTGAGGCCAGACTGAACCAAGATGCTCACAGTAAGGCCCACACGGCTAAAAAATTCCTGCTACCCTCCCTGATCCCTGGAGGAGGGCAGAACAAGAAGAAGTATCCGGGGAAGGAGCGACAGCAGCAGCAGCAGCAGCAGCAGCAGCAGCAGGCAGTCATCAAACAGGAGCGCCCTCTCACTTTCTTCCAAAATATCCATGGGGACGCTGCCCCCTCTCTCCCCCCACGCCCACAGATGTACGGCGATGAAGACTCCTGGACACCTGCCCGCCCACAGGTCTCCAATCGTGTCCCAAAGCCTCCTCGCAGCAAGACCACAACCCATGCAGGAGCACCAAGCCATGTGTTGCAAACCACCCCCACCACTGCTCTACCAATCCTCCCTCCGAAGCCCATCACTCAAACCATGTTATCCACCCACACCCTGCCATCCACCCACACCCTGCCACCCACCCACGCCCCATCGCCCACCCACACCCTGCCACCCACGTACACCCTGTCGCCCACCCACATCCTGTCGCCCACCCACACAACACCTTCCAACAGCACACCTCTCCCCCGACGTGTTCTGCCGCCCATTCGTGCTCCCCCGCCCAAACACAATCCTCCACACACTCATACTCTTCTGTCCACTCACCAACCCCCTCCCACAACCGTTCTGTCGCCTACACGTGTGAAGGGCCCAATGACGGCCACACTAGACGGATACTATAATGATGCTGCCACAAAGCTGCTGCGACGACGGCCGGGTGAGGAACCACTAATTTACAATGAGAAATGTGCTGTTCACGGCCATAGCATCCCCACCACTGAACCACTCCGCCCTCCAGCTATACCCAAGAGTCCCAGTTTCCCCTCCGTCAGACAGAACACCAGCGGAGAGCGGCTGAAGAACTGGCGCCGCAACTCCCTCACTTTCACCTCGCAGGGCCACCGTGACCTGGAATCAAGAGGAACCACCCGTGACCCACTCCAACCCACCCCTGCACCACTCTTGTCTCCACCAGGCATCCAGCGCTCCCATCAACACCAACAGCGGAGGACACTGTCTGCGGGGTCTAGTTTGGCCGCCGCCCCAGCCAGTATCACACCAGTGAAGGGAGGGACTGTGGTGTCAGACACTCCCTCACGCAGGTCACATTTCCGACGGGCTTTGTCAATGTTCCTCATAGGGTGTGATGATGAGACCAAGGAGAAGCAACCCCAAAGGAGTATCCTCAGGCAGCCCACCCGTCATACCTACCGTCGTGGTATCTCAGGCCTTCCGATAGAGTGCACCAACAGGCACGTGGGAGTGGCCTACTGACATAAGGGAGAGGGGTTGTAGAGGCCGAGACGATACAGGACAGGCTGACACCCCCTTTACAACCCACACATCCTAGAAACAGTGAGTGGAAGTGGCACTGATTTTGTTCAGAGGTGATATTACCAGCACTACAGCACTCCTCACTCTCACTACAAAAGATTATCCTGCTCATAAGGGATGAAAACCCACGCAGCAATGGAAAGTGACGGGATGATTAATGAATTAAAGAATCTCTAGTCATTCTAATCCATATCTCAACTGGAAAGTGTGACTGTTGCTTCTGAAACTGTTTGCAAAAAACGTCAATCGTATACTCTGCTGGGTTTTCTTGAGGTCAGTACAGCAATCGTACCTTCGAAGTAAGGACTATAAATAAAACCAAGATCATTACTTAGGGAAGATACACTGAATATATTCATAGAGATTCAGACATGGAATATGGTATCGGATGGAACAAATAATGAAGGTGGAGATTGACCTGTGATTATTGATTTACAGAAGCTCCCAAAACTCTAGTTAGAAGGATGGCGGAATGAACAGAATTGCCCACTTGTCGTCTCGGTACATGTCAGATACGTCGTCCATTGTGTCAGAATGTATAGCACTTTATTTTAACGATTATTTTGGGAGCTATTGTATACTCGCGGACTTAAACTTGCTCTTTTCTTAATATATGCTAACTTATAGCTCTGTAATTTCATGTATAAGTGAGAACCTAAAAAAGCATGTACCCCTTTGTGGTTATATATATCATACTGTCCACGTAACTATATCTCCTTTTAGGCAACTCCCTGACCATCAAGTTTAATATACTCTTGTTTTATAATCAGTTATGTAGTTTTTGTAACATTGGAAACAAAATTCATGATTCCTTCAAACTGCACCGAGAAGAAATCTAGTTGAATAGTGTTTGTGCTCGTTTCACAATTTTGTTTGAAGGAATCAGGAGCTTCCAGTGTCTCTAAAGTATAATTATTACCCCAATATATCGTGGAGGAATTGGAGAGTACTGATTCATCCAAACAATGCTACAAACCAGACTAACACACTTCCAAGTGGGAGTAGAAAGATCTGTTTGGCAAATAGTTTGGAGGAATAAGTATCCTTCCAATTTGTTTAGAACCGATCGTCCGCTTAAAGGATTTAAAATTTTGTCTTTTCTTGGTACTTTATAAATTTCGATAAAATGATCTCAACTACTGCATAATATTATATATAGATCAAGTAGGATAATACTGACATGTAGCAATATGCTGACATCAGGCATTTATGGTGTATCGGGTATTAACATATATTTTCAATCTTTTCCAGACATTTTTCTACCCTCTCTCGCTGTAGGATATTGTTTACATTTAATACTAGCTAAATGCGTTGATGAACTAAAGTTTATATAACACGTTAATTAAGCTTTTCTCACCAACAGCATCACTCCCACACAACACTTAAAAAACATTGGCCTCCAGTTTACCTTTGTTTATATATACGGTCGAGGACAAAAGAAATATTCCGTTGTTCTCACATAATTATCAACATGAGAACAACAACAACAGGTACATATCGAATGACCTAATTACATATTGGAAAGTTTGTAATTTTGGCTGCCTATGTGTAGAAGCAAATATTTGTTTTCCCTTCCCAACGTTCAAGAATAACATAATCGTAGTTAACAGTCAATGGAGAATAAATGAAATTAATAATAAATTTGCGACCGTGAATGCAATAAACGTTACAATTTTGAGGAACATTACCACAAAAATCTATAAAAGGAACTTCCTATTATGTTCTGTTGTAAAGTAAATTAGGATAAAAGCAACAAAGATTCCTTGCTGAAGGCAATGATAATAATAATAATAATAATAATAATAATAATAATAATAATAATAATAATAATAATAATAATAATAATAATAATAATAATAATAATAAATAATAATAATAAATAATAATAATAATATTAATAATATTAATAATATCAATAAATAATAATAATAATAATATTAATAATAAAAATAATAAAAATAATAAAAATAATAAAAATAATAAAAATAATAATAATAATAATAATAATAATAATAATAATAATAATAATAATAATAATAATAATAATAATAATAATAATAATAATAATAATAATAAATAATAATAATAATAAATAATAATAATAATAATAATAATAATAATAATAATAATAATAATAATAATAATAATAATAATAATAATAATAGGAATGCAATTGTTGAAAGTAAATAATAATGTTAATCATGGCAACACTAAACAATTATAATAGAATATAATAATGATAACATGATAAAAGAAGAAATATTCATAAGAACAATGATAATAACAATAACAATATTAAAAATAATACTAATAGATATTACTGCTACTACTACTACTACTACTACTACTACTACTACTACTACTACTACTACTACTAACAATAATGGTAATTTTAATAATAATAATAATAATAATAATAATAATAATAATAATAATAATAATAATAATAATAATAATAATAATAATAATGTTGATAATAAGAACAATAATAATAATAAGAAGAACAATAATAATAATAAGCAAATATAATCACGATTTACTTATAAAAAGGACTACGAAGAAATATACTTATAGTTCTGATACCAACAGCCAAAAAATGAAGAAGAAAGGAACATAACTGATATATATAATACACAGGAATAAATGGTTAATTAAATAATGTCAACAACGATCAAGCTAAAAGTCAGATCAATCCAGTATGTGGTGGTGCTGCTGATGCCCTTGTACTGCATAACTATATTGTTTTTGTTATTAGCCACCAACCATTACTGGAAAGCCAATCAATCACTCATACTAAGGGGTAACTCACCAGACAACCAACCAGACCTTAGAGAAACAGTCTGTTATATGTATGGCAAATTCAGACCTACGCACCGCTTCTAAATATAACATAAACACATCCTCTTATTGTGTATATAAAGATTCTTTTCTCTGAATCAGTAAATCTTCCAACAATCCCCCAACAGTACCGTACTCTACACCCCGAGGGATAATGACGATGAAACGAGTTCACATTTAAGCCCTTGCAGGTGCATAATAAAAAATATAATATATCAAGGTTTGTAGTAGTGAGTCACGTTGCTCGGTGTGTGAGTGGAAGTCGGAATGTCACGTTGTCAACACCTGCTTTGCTTATCCACACACAGGATCTCTTTCTACCTGGCTTTCTATTGCATCCTTCTTCTCCTCTTTTCACTTCAGCAGCACCGTAGCCTTCCACACCCTCAGCGTGCACCACCAGCACTATCACCACCACCACCACCACAAGCACTATCAGCACACCACCATCACCATCATCAACACCGTCAATAATAACACCACCGTGAGTAGGCTACCACCATAACAATCACTTTAACACCACCACTACCATTATACCAACATCGACACTCCACCAACGCCGTCAAATCCATCTATTCTATGCAATCACTCCAACAAAATCACCACCAATTCACCAACACCGTCATCACCATTCCACTAACAACACCCCAACTCTAACTTCACCACCAATACCATGCAGCATTCTATCGGCAGCTTACCCCATCAAAAAAATGTGTCATAATTTAAGGATATATATATATATATATATATATATATATATATATATATATATATATATATATATATATATATATATATATATATATATATATATATATATATATATATATATATATACACAAATCATTATAAAAGTATTGTACGACACGATTTAGTCCCTCGTTCTTTAGATTTAAATGTTATGAGTTTAATTTTTACCTACAAACATATGCATATATATATATAATTAAAGCAGACGGAATCTTGCCACACAATATTTGATATATAGCTTTGCTCATAAGATTGTAATATAAGTTCAAACCTTCATTAATTCATTTTTCAGTGAGGTTATTTTGATGGGCAAAGAAATAGATTGTTGTCAGTGACGTGCACAGTACATGCCCAAAAATGTATATAAAACCCATCTCCCTGACATTTCCTTTGGCTGAATATCTCCTAGCGACAGTTTGGGCTGAGAACTGCCACCTGTATGATGATCACATACATGAGACGACGACAAATACTGGCAAACTGGCAACCTTCATTCCTATGCCAAAAAATCAATTAATAATGAACGAACTTAAAACCACAGCTGGCATAATCACTTGCGGAGTCTGTAATCACACTATACGCCTATAATGTGAAGTATCAGCAATCATTTGTAATTTTGGCAGAAGTTATTTTGTCAGCCAGCACTTTGAAACCACCCAAACATCCAAAGTCATAAATGTGAGGTAACCGATTATCTTATATAATTATAACTATCGCATTTTAATTCCTATGTGAAGCTACGGTCTGGTACTGTGAATGTTTTTGTTGCCTATTGTATATATATATAACAGTTAATTGTCCATTGCTGTCGTTCTTTATCTTGACATGTTGGTAAGTAGGTAGATAGCAAGACAGACAGATAGATAGGTACAGTAAGTAGGCAGAAATAGTAAAACCGTAAAAGATAGGTAGAGTATAGATAAAGAAACATAGATGCATATGATAAAGTATACAGTAGATAGATAGATAGATAGATAATTCAACCATAGATAGCCTGTGATAAGTAAATAAATAGATAGAGACAGTATAAGAGAGGAGGAGTCTGAGGAAGGGAACGGATGAAGAAAGTGACACACACACACAGAGGAGTAATAAAGTGTAAGAGAGTAGGAGTCTGAGGAAGGGAAAGGATGTAGAAAGTGACACACACACACACACAGAGGAGTAATACAGTATAATTATATAGTCTAAAAAAAAACTCACAAGAATAGAGCGCCAGAGGGATCTACAAAGCTTGAAGCAAGTGTTTCTGTTACGTCACTCTCCCACGCAACTTGAGGGGTAGAAGCCGTAGACGTAAGTACAGTCAGCTTCCAAAGTCGTGTCAAGTTTATGTCCGAAAATTATGTGTAACTCATGAAGCATTATGAAAGCCCCTTGAAGCACGACGGAAATTGTCAGATATTTTGCAATTACTTTACGAATATTGGCTTTCACTGTATAGTACATTACATTCAGATTCTAAAGTCATGTTCGATGCCACCAAAGGTCAGTGTAATGGCTTGGTCTGTAGTGTAGTATGCGTTTAATTTTCATCATCAATGTATAACTGTGAACATAAGCCCGCATTGTGTTCCTACAAGAGCCATGTTTTCTTTGTGAAAAATAGAGTCACACATACAAGGCGTGTAATTACCGCGACCTCTGGCGGCAACGGACACTACTTTAAAATCTGACTGTACTCTCGTAAACAAAAGTAAGTTGTATCGTCTCTCAAGTCCTTCTCGCCTGCGGTAATGTGGGCAAAACTAAGGGATTTGGCTCCCCTTTTAGGACCCCAGTCACTTCCTTGCAATTCTTTAACTCTCCCTTACTGCTTTCCCTGTATTTCCCTCTTGCTTGTTGTTCCACCTTTTCATCACCTTCTCCCTCGTCCTACAGTGTCTTCCAGGTCTATGGCGGTCTTCTTTCATCCTTAGATACAATCAAATCATGCTCTCTCCTCCTTGAAGATCAAAAACCAGTCTCGGGGATCCGTTGCCACTATACAACACAGATACTTCGGTTTTGGAATAATAAATACATTCGTTTAGTGTGTTGTTTCCGAATCACGAGACTGCATTTCAAGTTTAGTGGTGAATTAATTTGAAGGCTTGGAAGATCTTAAAGCACGAGGGAGAAGGCGACAAAAAGGAAGGGGCAGCAAACACGAAGGAAGATCAGTTAAGGAGAAGAGAACAGAACGATGACGGAAATTTAGCCGTCGATAGTGCAGTTACCTCCGAAAAAAAAAAAAAAAAATCCTCTAGTCCTGCAAATGGCTCAAATAATAATAATATAGATCGGAAACATTTGAAGGAAAAATACGAAAGCCTTGGGTGTCAATGCTAACGACAACAATGACGTTATACTGGAACTGGTGGCTGAGGGCAAGTGGCAACGAAAAAAGAGAAGAAAAGAAAGGCATAGTGCACTGGATTATAATCGCTGTTATTTGTTTATTTATTGTTTTAGGTCTCGATGATGTGCACAGGCTTCATACCCGTTACCGAGGTCCAAGCTATCAATAAGCCTCTACCCTCCAGAGAGAGAGAGAGAGAGAGAGAGAGAGAGGAAAAACACATACATACACACATACACACACACACGTCACGACTCCCATGCCATCAAAGCTCGGCGTGTGTACAGTTGGTTCTGGTCCACAATGAAGCATTGTTAGCATTTTCTTTCAAAGACTCCTCCTCAAGTTTAATGTCAGGTGGCACTTCCTAGTTTTCCAGACACGTGTGGCAGAATGGCTCCTGTTTACAATCTCAGGGAAAGAATATTCATGTTTTGGAATGCGGTTACATTCTTGAGATCTTATTATTCATAACCAACTTTCTAATGGAACATAATATAAAAACAAATTCTTTGAGGGACCCCGTCATATGAATTTTTTTTCGCAATTCCTTCTTTGAAACTACTTCATGTAGGTGATAATTTTTTTCATATTTTCTGTTTTGCGTTACTGAATGAGCTTCAGCAACTCGGCAATAGTGCCAATATGGTATTAGGAACAACACGTGCTTCTCGTTCTCTAACAATGGAGGGACCGACATCAATCATCCCCAATAGAGGACTAAGAAAAATTCTGACATCATTTTACCTCTGACGAAAGTGGAATAAATGAGACACGAAGTTGATGAAAAAGCTGAGTAAGAAAGCGAGTTTAATGAAAGTGGTGAGTGTGACAAGTTAGGAAATTTTAATGCAAAATGTGACACACGTGAGGTTAGTGAAAAATTTATACACGTGATGCTCAAATTCTCCCAGGTACAGATACGGGGTCGACCTTAATGCATAATATGATTCAGTTACTTAATTTCATCGGTGCTTCATTTAGTTTCCAAACCGTAAATGGTCTGGTGGAATAGTTTGTTGGAATCAGAAGCTTCCAATTCTCTTACGCTATCACCGGTTGTTCAGATGGTTTAAAAACAGAGGAGAATTGTGTTTATCTTTAGGAGTGAGGATCTCTTGTTGGAAAATTGGTGGGCTAGTGATTCCTACAAGCTAAGCCAGAAAACAAATGATTTCAATGTTCATATAAAGAGATTTGTTTTGTGATTTTGTTTGGAGGATTCAGTCGCCTTCCAAGTTACGCCAAGAGTTTCTCCTTTTAAAACCAACAAACGTCTCCCGTATCACAGTCCTGCTCACTCAGCCGTCAGAGAGCACGTGGAGGTGTGTGTGGTGATGCCCTATGTAAAGATAAAGTTAAAATTGTGGATGGTTCTGATACTTCCGATATAAGAGTGCTGGAATCTTTTTACATACAGAGTCATAATTATCACCCCGATAAATAAATGTTCATCCGCCGGCTTCCCCCTGAATACTACATATATTTCATTATCAATTTTTAGTTGAATTCTTGGACATTATTACAAATTTTAATTAGGCAATTTGTTTTACCGCTTCTTCATATACAATTGCAATGTAAAAATGTCTGGATGAAAATAAAGAGAAGTTTTTGTGAGAGTGTTGTGGTACTATTCTTCCTCCTGAAGCTGAGGTTGCCAAGAGACAGGCTTGTTGTATTTTATGTCAGTGCAGTGATTCACAAACTTTTAACGATCAACATCCTTTGTTCATACAGAGTCCTTAGTAATGGCCTAAGTCTACACTGTGTCCCCTACACCGGCCCTACGGTATTAAGAACACACACACACACACATACACTCACACACACACACATTTTGGCAATACAGAAAGCATAGCTTACTATTATGTTAAGCCCAAATTGTCTTTCAACAACATGTACTGTACAGTCGGCGGCAAAAGTCCTGTCGCCTCACCTGCTTCATCGAGACGCACAGTGTTCATGGACTCAAGAAATACACATGCTTTCCACACTTAATAATCTCGAGTCTATGAACATTGCGTGCCTCGGTGAAGCAAGTGAGGCGACAGGACCGCCGACTGTACATATTTCGTTATGAGAGAGAGAGAGAGAGAGAGAGAGAGAGAGAGAGAGAGAGAGAGAGAGAGAGAGAGAGAGGGGTCGTTTCTGTTCCAGTTACTGCGACTGGAGTGTGTTTAGGCCTGGAGGAGCTCGAGTTACCAGAACGGTCTAACTATTGCAAAAGTAAAGTTTGGGGGAACACAGTGTTGCCATCTGGTGACCCATTCATATCGGCAGAGAAAATAGATGCAGCTGGAGACGAGAGTGAAGTTGAATGACCTTACAAATAAGTCCATTTCATATGAAGTAGACTATATAATTTATAAACTTGTTATAAAATCTCTACTCACTAAACCAATGCTACCATATACTTATCATATGATCCGTGTCGCGGACAGGATTCGAACCTACATACTCCTGACCAATGGTAATGAGTGTTGAATCCCTTTAACAATTAACCACGACCATTGCAAAAGGGTTGACCTGCGTTCTGCTTAGCTAAGTCATGTAGGCCATCCAGCCCACTGAGGGGTGTACCGTACTCCTCTCCACTTTGTGCCGTGTTGAGTCTTGAGTCCCGAACACTGAGACGAGATTGATTTTTCTGTTACTTATGTATTTATACTTATTTCTCAGGTTTTTCATTTATTAAAAGAGTTAAAGCAATTTAAAGGAGTGTTATCTAAAAAGATGTAAAATTAAAATGTTAATTAATAATATACATTTTCATTTATGTAAAGAGAAAGCTTCCAATGAAGTAATTATAAAAAATAAGGACAAATAATGGACTGCTTTCAGAAATCCGATGTCACAATATCAAGGCAATATTCACATGTTCATCTGTCATTATTTGCCCGCTATTATATTAGTTATCTGTTTTACACTCCGGGATGTATTTGCACAACAACTAGCTTTAATTCCGGCAAGGATGGTGAACCACTAGCAGGTTTTAACACGATATATTAAATAACAGCAATTATATTCCACTGAGCTGTGGCAAGTATATTGTGTATAGACTATGCAGCCTTAGTGAGGTCGCGCACTCATCGTGTCTCTACGGTAATTAACTTTTACTTTCTGGGTCATAGATTACAGATGTGTGGATTTGTATCCATAACGGCAATGTTAATCTATAGAGTTGCTCCTGTTTGGAAAAGAAACAAAATATTAATTACAGGCGGAAAATTAACTTCATGTGACCTGAATTCATATGATTACACAACCAAGTGAGGAGGTAAGAGGCAGCTACCCGTTCCCGTAAGGATTAGACGCAGCTTTCAGCCTTGACCTTGTGTCCCCGAGGAGGTGAGGTGAGAACGAAACTCGTGTGCCAACTTATAACATTACTATTACCATAAATCAACGAGGTTCAGTCTTATCATTGTAGGGACAAACAATAAATCCAACAGCACAAAAGAGTACTGTTGGGTAGCCTAATTGGGGTGATAGAGATAAGTTGCTTTGCTTAGATAAATATACTTTGTAATAATTTTGATGACGAAAATTATGCAAAATTTGAAAGAATATGACACAATTTGAAGACACATCGTAACATAGAATATACACAGAAACACAGACAACAATTAACTATCTGCAAACATAATGAGTTTAGCAAGACGTCAGATCATTGGCTGGCGGGTGCAAATCACATTACTCAACGACCTCGTCTCCTATAACAAGGTGAGGGAGGGAGGGAAGGAGACTACCGTACACCTGTTACCTCATCATCGCTTGCCGGGGGTCTGGGTCATTGCACTCAGGGCTGGAGGCTGCACTACACAAGGTCATCTGATACGAATATAACTATTGAGAGAAAAGCCATCTGTTGTCAGTAAACTGGAGGGTTGGCTAGCTAAGAACTGTAGGGTTGGCTAGATAAGGACTGGAGGGTTGGCTAGATAAGGACTGGAGGGTTGGCTAGATAAGGACTGGAGGGTTGGCTAGATAAGGACTGGAGGGTTGGCTAGATAAGGACTGGAGGGTTGGCTAGATAAGGACTGGAGGGTTGGCTAGATAAGGACTGGAGGAATGGCTAGATAAGGACTGGAGGGTTGGCTAGATAAGGAATGGAGGGTTGGCTAGCTAAAGACTGGAGGGTAATATTGGCTACTCAAAAAGGTTGGCCCCATTCCCTGGCCCCATAAAGTTCGGTTAGTTTGTTTGGATATGTTGCTGGGGATTGGAAGACTCTAGGTTAAACAGTGAGGTTGCCATGATCAGTGCTGGGTTGTGTAAGGTTTGATGGTTTGATTGGCTATACCACCACCATACCCACCGAGTAGGTCTATTGTCCCTCATCTTTATTTACTGCCATTAATTAAGAAGACGTAAAAAAAAAAAAAGTATGGATGTTGCTAAATATGAAATTATACAGTCTGAAATAACACAGGAGTGATAATCCACTTCCAAAATATTATGGGTCAGTTCAGTCTGAGTTTCACACATTATTGGGCGCAGAAAGAAAGTGTTCTCAGCTAAAACATCAAGTTGCTAAATGAACTACTGATATTATCGTGAAAGTAAAACAAATTCTCTTAGTCTAACAAATGCTTCAAAACACATTTTTCTTTGATATGTAGACTAATCAATTGGTTCAAAGTGAATTTTTTTAAAGCAAAATACTATTTAACAAACGGTAGAAGTACTATTAGAAAAGAAAAGATAGGAATAGTAAAATTAATGCAACAAATTGACTTTAGTAGCAAGTACAGGGTATAATAGAAAACGTGAGACACTCGTAGACGAATAATTGAAAATGAACATTTTTGTTGACGGGGTGACCTAGAAGGAATAATACGCTTTTCCCAACGTTCCCCAAAGTGTTGGGGTTGTACTAAATGTAAACAAAGAACTTTAAAAAAATATTTCCCCATAGGCCTAGACTATATAGAAATCCGGGTTAAAAACAACAACTACAACAACGATATGCAAGGAGTGACAAAAAAACCGTCCTTGACTTTATGTGTAATCTTATGCACTAACCAATATACAAACAAATTACCATAAGTGAAGAACGTTCAACTTTTTCATGAAGAAAGGTTCAACTTTACATTACAGAAGAAGTGTTCATTTCGTCAGTTGAGGTGGTGGAATAATGAACGCATTGCCAGGAAATTTCATAGACTTAATAAGGCTAAGCTAGTGCGTTGATTATTAGGCAATATCATAAATTAAATTTCGCATAAAACCATTTTCAAATAGATGTTCAAGAAGTAAGACGATCAATAAGACTCGAAGCCAAACACAAGACGAAAATGAAAGTGTTATTAAAGGGATACAAGTAGCTGTCTTATGTGGGCCAAGTTTCTGGTTCTTCCAATACTTTCCAGGAACCATACAATTCCAGTAAGCTTCCAGATCTACTGTGCAGCTTAGTTTGAATGAACAGAAAGCACTTCAACCTGTTCTTTAATGTCCCGGGACCGTGATGCAGTCAGAAAATTGGAGGTAAATGAGTCCTTCAAATAATGCCACGAAACAGCACTATTACTGACGGGGTTTGTTTCGTGGCACAGTTAAGAAGAATTAGAAGCCTCCAATTATCGTACGGGATCACAGGGTTCTTAATTAAGGGGGTTATCTCTTATAGGAAAATCAGATTGCTACCGAATCCTCCAGTGCATGTCAGAACACAAGCAACCTCACTACACCAACAGGGGATACACGTAGATTTGTAGTATGATACTTTTTGGAGGAATGACCAGCCCTCCAGTTTTACCTTCAGGATGACACATCATTTATTTTGGTTGAAATGAAGAGCAAATATTTCCTCCAAGCTATGACTATATATACAAACCGGGGATATGATAAATTATTTTGTAGTAGAGTTTGGAGGAATGAGAAAAAAATATCTTTCTTTTAGTATATTTTGGAGGAATGATCTTTCTTTTAGTACAGTTTGGAGGAATTAAATATAATATTTTCTTTGTGTTACAGTTTAGAGGAATGAGCAGCAGGTCTCCAAATTCCCCTGGGCGGATTATTCCCCTTAAAGGTGTATGAGCTAAGTGTATGAATATTGGATGCTTCTGATTCCACCTGACCATGCCACGAAACGTAAGCTCCTTCCACATAGCTGGTGTTTCGTGGCAATATTTGAAGGACTCGTTTATTTCAAAATTTCTGACTATATCACAGGTTGCCTTAAAGGTGTGTGTGGGGTACAGCTGCCAACCACACAACGCTACCCGTGTTACCCTTCAGCTTTGGGTTGAACTCTGACCTTCATCTTGTGGGGAAAGGCTGGCTGAGAGAGAGGGAGAGAGGGAGGGATGGAGAGAGGGAGGGACGGAGGGAGGGACGGAGGGAGGGAAGGAGGGAGGGAGAGAGGGAGGGATGGAGGGAGGGTGAGAGAGAGAGAGGGAGAGAGATGGAGGGTGAGAGAGAGGGATGGAGGGATGGAGAGAGGGATGGAGGGAGAGAGAAGGTGAGGGGAAGCGTGAAAGAGAGGGATGAATGGTGAGCGATAGAGAGGGGGGGGGAAGAGGAAGAGTGAGAGGGAGGGAGGGAGGGAGGGAGGGAGGGGAAAATAGGAAGATGAGTAGGAGAGGAGGGAGATGGAAGAGAGGAGAGAGGAAAAGCTACAGAAACGGTGTAAAAGGGAAGGAGGGGTTAGGAGGATCGAAAGTAAGGATGGAGGGAAGCAGGAAATAGAAAGAAAGGGAGGAGGGACTGAAAGGAAAGGAAGCATAGAAGATATTAAGGGGTCCTGTGGTGTAGTCAGATAATAGGAGGCTGGTGTGTCCTTCAAACATAGCCACGAAACACCACCAATATAGAAAAGTGGAAGGCTCCTCACTGACTGGGGAAAGAGGAAAGGAAGAATGATTAGTTGGCGAAGAAGAAAAGGAAGGAGAGGGCAATGATTGGGAAGGGAGGACAGAAAACGTAAATATGAGACAGAAACGAGGAGAGAATGTAGGACGGAAAGTTGAAATAAAACATTGGGTTACTGGGAAACAATGATGAAATATGATTGATTGATTGATTAAGGACCCTGTGATCGTGTATGGGAATTGGAGGCCACTGATTCCTCCTGACTACGCCATGAAACACACTCCTTCCCTATAGAGTATAGATGGTGTTTCGTGGCAATATTTGAAGGACTCATTTATCTCCAATTTTCTAACTATATCACAGCAGGTTCCCTTAATTAACTGACTGGTTAGGCAAAAAGAAAACAAATGAATTACAGCAGCTTGGGTCATACACCGCCAGAGGAAGAGACAAAACCAAAGAAGTTATAACAGACTTTGAGGAAGTAAGTAGAAAGGAGGTATAATGACTTAAATATCTAAATACGTATGGGGAGGTGGCCTAATGACTAGTAATTAAAGATCTGATAATAAATAAAGGGAATTAAGAATATATGTCTACAGGAGTAAAGTCACTGCATATTCTACTCTATGTATTAATTGTACATTACAAACTGATAATAATGTTTGGTAAATAATAAACCTTTGGACTTTGATGTCGTGACTGAGTCCTGGGATTCAATTTAGTTCGATGCCTGTAAACAATAAAACGCATCGAATGACAAGACGACTTTTGCCTTTCGCTGTAAACTGGGTTCCAATTCCGTTGGGGCCACTCAGTGTTGTTAGTCCTCTCTATTACAATGCAAGAGGAGGAATGACGATAGCAATAAACATGGAAGACCCCGTTGCAAGAGAGAGAGAGAGAGAGAGAGAGAGAGAGAGAGAGAGAGAGAGAGAGAGAGAGAGAGAGAGAGAGAGAGAGAGAGAGAGAGAGAGAGAGAGAGAGAGAGAGAGAGAGAGAGAGAGAGAGAGTGTGTGTATGTGTGTGTACAAAGGCAATAACAGTTTGCTTCATTGTTTATTTTTATAGCATTGTGGCAAACTCTAGACGATTTTATGTGAGTCAGAGACCATCTACAGAACATATAAGAGTTCAAAACAACCTCGACTGACCCAATATCTAGCAGTGCCGCCTTTCAACATGTATAAGTACCAACTCCAGAGACGTTTATTTTATTCAAAGGAACAAAACAAAGGTGGGACTGGAAAGATTAAAGGGAGGAGCAGTGTGTTGTGATGGAGGCAGAGGGACCAATAGCAAGGGTGATGGTGGAGGGAAGAGAACGAATGGGACCTGAGGGTAAAGGCGGGAGGAAGAGTGAGAGAGGGATAGAAGGGAGAATAAGAGAGGGATGGGGGGAGAATAAGAGAGAGATAGGTTGGAGAGGGATAAAGGAAGAGGGATAGGTTGGAGAGGGATATGGGAAGATGGATAAGGGGAGAGAGATATAGGGAAAGAGGGATAGGGGGAAGAGGTTTAGAGGAAAGAGTGAAAGGGGGATAGAAAAGGGAATAGGGACTGAGGGAGGTTAAAAGGGAGAGGAAGGAAGACTGAAGGAGAGTGAGAGGAGAGAGGAAAGGCACTGAGGGAGGAAGAGAGGGAGGAAAATAATACAGAGGGAGGGAGGAAAGGAACGAGGGATGAAGGGAGGAGAGGGGAAAGTCACTGAAGGAGGTAGGGAGGGAAGAAGAAGGCCACCGAGGGAGGCGGCGGAGGAAAGTACTGTATATACTGGAGGAAAACTATAAAGACTGAAATATGGAGGCAGGGAAAGAGGGAAGTGTATAGTGGCAGGCAGGCAGCATGTAGTCACACACAAAGACAACAGGCAAGCAAGCAGCACACACACACACACACACACACACACACACACACACGCAGAAACTCAAAGATGCACACAGACGCAGACGCAGACGCAGACACATACACAGACGCACACACACACGCAGACACACACGCACATAGACAAACGCACACGCATACATACAGAAAGACGTACAAAAACACAGACAGAAAATCACAAAGGCTGATAGACAGTGTGGAGAGCAAACAGATTGACAGTCATCAAGGACCCCAGTGATGTAGTCAGAAAACTGGAGGTTAGCGAGCCCTTCAAACATTGCCACGAAACACCACCAATATTGAAGGAGCTGGTTTTGTGGCATAGTCAGGAGGAATCAGAAGCCACCAACTCTCATACACGATCACAGGGTTCTTAAGCAGAGGAGAAGTTCATCAGAAAGACAAGAGGGTAGTCAGTCAGGTAAACAGACGTTGCAAAATTTAGAGTAAAAATATATATAAATAATAACAGTAAGACAAAGACAAGCAAACAGACACAGAGAGATATAGGCAGAACAACTTTGAAAGAAGCATACAGAATACAGAAAGACAAAGAAAGACAAACAGGTTGACAAACAGACAGACAGACAGGAACGAGTGAAGCAAACAATTAGCAAAAAAAAAATCCCAGATCGAAACAAAAAAGCAAATCGCATTCCACCCCGCTCGACCAGTTCCATTCCGACTCATTAAACTTTTATGACAGAGGCCCCAGGAGGCAATGCTTTCCAAGTCTCCAACGGTACAGGGGAAGGGAGACGGGCTCTGTTCTGCTGCTTCCATGGTGTTCCCGAATCCCTTGCACTTTATTTGTCCCCACAGCGTTGCCAGATCCACGAAACATCTAGCGGCAATAACCTCATCATATATAATTATACCTAACTCGATCCAGTCATAATAATAATAAGCCAGCATAAATGTCCCTAATCTGATATAATAATAAGCCAGTATACATATCCCTAATCTGAAATAATAATAATAAGCCAGTATAAATGTCCCTAATCTGAAATCTAAGCCAATGATATTCAGTCGTAACGAATCACAACAAACCCAAACCGATTCAGCTACACCACCAAATCCGTGTACCGTGGCACCATGAGAGATATGGGGAGGAAGCGAAACGGAATTTTTGCAGCCTGGAATAAATGAAGGCAAATGCTACGTAGAGTGAAATGAAAGACAAAAATAAAAGGCAATTCAGTCATCACAACGCAATCAGCAACAAGAGACTGATGATGTCCTGTGCCCTTCAAAAGATCCTGAAATAATGTTTTTTTCATTTATTTATTATTATTATTATTATATTTTTTTTTTTTTTTTTTTTTTTTTTTTATTGCCCTGAAATAATGAACAGTCGAAATCCAAAGTACCGCATGCAAGAACATTAAGTCTTGTTGGCAAGTGTGAGGCCACGAACGGTATACGACGACTCCTTGCATGGACACAATCGATCGTACCGGTACTATGCCATCATCGCCATCACACCACCATGGGCATTCATTTTTGCATACGGGCCAAAGTGTGTATTAATTCATGCAGACACTGCTTTAATATTAATTAGGCACTGTTTTTTATCGATGGGCACAGTAATGGAATGGTGGGATTGTGTGTGTGTGTGTGTGTGTGTGTGTGTGTGTGTGTGATTCTGTGTGTAGGTGCGAGTGTGTGTGTGTTTGTGTGTGTGAGTGGGATTGTGAGTGTGTGTGTGTGTGTGAGTGTGTGAGTGTATGTGTGTAAATAGGATTGTGTGAATGGGTGGGATTGTGTACGTGTGTAGCTGTGAATGGGATTATGTGAGTGGGTGGGATTGTGTGTGTGTGTGTAGATGTGAATGGGATTGTGTGTGCGTGTGTGAGTGAGATTGTGTGTATGTGTGTAGGTGTGAATAGGATTGTGTGAGTGGGTGGGATTGTGTGTGTGCGTGTATGTATAGATTGTAAACAGGACGTCGCTGTTCGGGTTCAGTAAAAATGTTTGCGAGCAGTGACGAGTATCAAACACTAGACGGATTTATGGAGCCGACATAACGCAGCCGAAAAAAGGAATAGATTGGAAGCAGGAAGTGGAAAGGAAAATGAAGAATAATCGAAAAATACAGATGGAGGAATGGAGGAGAGGGAATAGGAAGGAAGAATGAAGAGAAGGAATGGAGGAGAGGGAAGAGAAGGATGAATGAAGAGAACGGATGGAGGAGAGGGAAGAGGAAGGAAGAAAGAAGAGAAGGGGATGGAGAAAAGAAGAGAGAATGGAAAAAAGAAAAGAACGGATGGAGGAGAGGGAAGAGGAAGGATGAATGAAGAGGAGATTGGAGAAAAGAGGAGAGAAGGATGAATAAAGCGAACGGGTGGAGGAGAGGGAAGAGGAAGGATGAATGAAGAGAAGGGGATGGAAAAAGAAATAGAGAAAGAAAGTAAAAACATAAATTTTGGGAGGATGGATAGGGTAAGTAATGCAAGAACGTGATGAATGGTGTAAACAAAAGTAGAAGGAAAAGTTGGGGAGGTAAGGGAGGAATAAAGACAGGAAGTGGAGGAAATGGAGGAATACAGAGAAGAGATGGAGGAAAGAGTGAACAGAAACATAGAAGAGGAAACATGGAGGAAAGAGAAGAGAAGAACAAGGTATAGAAGGAGGAGAGCGAAGGGAAGAGTGTGAGGGACGATGGAAGAGAGGAAGACAACGGAGAAAGAGAGAGGGAAGAGGGAGGAGAGGGAAGAGGGAGGAGAGGGAAGAAGGAGGAGAGGGAAGAAGGAGGAAGGGAAGAAGGAGGAGAGGGAAGAGGGAGGAGAAGAGAAGAGAGGGGTAGAATGTGAGGAATGAGGAACAGTATAGGGATGGAACTGGAGGAGGAAGGAGATGGGATGGAGGAAGAGGGAGAAGGGATGGAGGAAGAGAGATAGAGCAGAGATAGAGAAAAGGTTGCAGAGGGAAGGAGATGGAAGGAAAATGAAAGGAAGGGAAGGGAAGGTGAGGAAATAGAAGGAAACTGAATGGGAGAGAAGGGAGGGGAAATGAAGGGAAAGGAAGGGAAGGGGAAGGGAAGGGAAGGGAAAGGAAAGGAAAGGGAAAGGGAAAGAAAGGGAAAGGGAAAGAAAGGGAAAGGGAAAGAAAGGGAAAGGGAAAGGAAGGGGAAGGGAAGGGAGGAGAGGAAGGGAGGATAGGAATGTAAGGAAAGGGAAGGGAAGGGAGGAATGGTGAGGGAATAGAATGAACTGGAGGGAAGGAATGGGATGGGAATGGAGGAGAGGAATGAAAGGAACGCTGAAAACAAGAACATAGGTGTGAAGATATTGGATGGAGAGAGAGTGAAGGGTACAACGAGCTGTTTACTAGCACACGAATTATTGCCAGGGGAATATTGGAAGGAGAGAAGGAGGAATCGAGGGGGTAGGAGGGTTGAGGGAGGCACCTTGAGAGTAAGAGAAGAATGTGAAAAGAAAGGTGAGGAGAGAAGAAGAGAAAACAAAGGAAGAATGTGAAAGGAGGGAGGAAGAAAGAACAAGGGAAGAATTCGAAAGGAGGGAGGAAGAAAGAACAAGGGAAGAATGTGGAAGGAGGGAAGAATGTGGAAGGAGGGAAGAAGAGAGAACAAGGAAAGAATGATGTGAATTGAGAAGTGAAGGAAGGAGGGGAGAGGAACGGAGGGTAAAGGAGAGGGGAGAGAAAAGAGGAAAGGATGATAAGAGGAATGGTGGAGTAAGGGAAGAGAGACAAGGGGAGAACAGCGAGGAAAGGAGAGAGTGGAGGAATAGAGAGAGTGGAGAGTGGAGAGACGGGGAGAGTGGAGGAATGGAAGGGAGAGAAGAGAAGAGGAAAGGTGAAAGGGAAGGAAAGAAGGTGAGAAGGAGAAAAGAGAAGAGGAAAGGTGAAAGAGAAGGAAAGAAGGAGAGAAGATATGAGGAAAAGTGAGAGGAAAGAAAAGAAGGAGATAAGAGAAGAGGAAAGATGAGAGGGAAGGAAATAAGGAGAGAAGAGAAGAGGAAAAATGAAAGGGAAGGAAAGAAATGAGAGAAGAGAAAAGGAAAGATGAAAGGAAAGGAGAGAAGATAAGAGGAAAAGTGAGAGGAAAGAAAAGAAGGAGAGAAGAGAAGAGGAAAGATGAAAGGGAAAGAAAGAAGGAGAGAAGAGAAGAAGAAAGATGAGAGAGAAGGAGAGAAGATAAGAGGAAAGGTGAGAGGGAAGGACAGAAGGCGAGAAGAGAAGATGAAAGATGAAAGGGAAGGAAAGAAGGAGAGAAGAGAAGAGGAAAGGTGAAAGGGAAGGAAAGAAGGAGAGAAGAGAAGAGGAAAGGTGAAAGGGAAGGAAAGAAGGAGAGAAGAGAAGAGGAAAGGTGAAAGGGAAAGATGTAAAGGTGGAATGTGATGGAGGGAAAATTTCGATGGAAAATATTGTACAGTCGGCAGCATAAGTTCGCTTTATTTCCACCTGCGTATGTATTAGCTAAAGTGATGTCGTAATATAATTTTTATGTAGAGATGACAGATATAGTTCTCATATGGTTAATGTATGTTGTTGGAATAAAAATTGGTTCAAAATGCAACTATCTGGTCATATTAGCAATATTATGTACATGAGATGGATGCGAATTTATTTATGCTGCTGGCTGTACATGAGAGAGGGAAGGGGGGGGGGATTGAGAGCGAAGGGGTGGAAGGGTGAGAGAGAGAGAGAGAGAGAGAGAGAGAGAGAGAGAGAGAGAGAGAGTGAATTAGGGATAGAGGGAGAGTGAGTGAGTGAATTAGAGAGAGAGTGAATCAGGGAGAGAGGGAGTTAATTTGGGAGAGTGATTCAGGGAAGGATGGAGAGAGAGAGAGAGAGAGAGAGAGAGAGAGAGAGAGTGAGTTACAAGGACAAGTAGCACCTCAAAAGGTCTTATGACCCATACCAAGGAGGTACCGTAGGTGTAGTAGTAGTTGCTAACTAATAGTGAGAGAAAAGTATAGTAAAGAGAAGGCTCTCCCCACCCACCTCTCCCACCCGCATTGCGGGTATGGAAATGGAAATGTACCTAACCCGGAGGAAAAAAGGCCGGACTAGGAAATTTTTGTACAGGAAAGGAGGAAACAATCACTTTAACTCTAACAGGCTTGGCAGAACTTTGTCTAACTGTTTCTTGAACTGCTCTATCGAGGAACTATCAACTACCTCTGCTGGTAGCTGATTCCAGACATTGCAGATTTTATATGTGAAGAAATTACCTAACGTATTATGGCGGAAGCGTTTCAAGTCTAGTTTCCATCCATGGTTTCTAGTTGCATTAGTGTTTAAGCTAAACAGGCACTGATAATCAATGTTTTCATATCCACGAAGGATTTTGAAAACTTCAATTGAGGGAATGAAGGAGAGTGATTCAGGGAGAGAGAGTGAGTGTGATTTAAGGAGAGAGAGAGTGAGTGTGATTTAAGGAGAGAGAAAGTGAGTGAATAAGGGAAAGTGAGAGAGAGAGAGAGTGAATTAGGGAGATAGAGTGAATAAGGGTAAGAGAGAGAGAGAGAGAGAGAGAGAGAGAGAGAGAGAGAGAGAGAGAGGTATAGTACATGACTGACAAGGAAGGGAGAGGACAGGGAAAGGAAGGATAGAGAGGGGAGAGGGAAGTGGGGAGAGAATAGAGAAAGGAGAGAGAATAGAAAGGAGAGGGGAAATGAGAGAGAATAGAAAGGAGAGGGGAAATGAGAGAGAATAGAAAGGAGAGGGGAGATGAGAGAGAATAGAAAAGAGAGGGGAGTGAAGAGAGAACAGAGAGGGGAGAAAGAGAAGAGGGGAGGGTAGGAGAGGTGTGCTGTGTATTAAAGGTGTTAGTTCGGTGGCAGGGGGTGGGAGGGGGGGCAGGCAGGTATAGGAGGGGGGCAGGGAGGGAGGAGGGAGGCAGGCAGGGAGGGAGGAGGGGGGCATGCAGGGAGGAAGGGGGACAGGCAGGGAGGAGGGGGGGGCAGACAGGCAGGGAGGAGGGGGACAGGGAGGTAGGAGGGCGGACAGGAAGTGAGGCAGGGAGGGGGCAGGGGGGCAGGCAGGGAGGAGGGCGGACAGGAAGTTAGGCAGGGAGGGGGCAGGGGGGCAGGGAGGTAGGAGGGCGGACAGGAAGTTAGGCAGGGAGGGGGCAGGGGGGCAGGCAGTGTGTTGACTAGCGGCCGGGTTGTCCCTTTGGCTGGGGTCATGTTGGAGAGGAATCAGGGGGTCGTCTGTTGTGGCCTATTGCTTTGAATTGTTAGGAGGAGGAATCAAGTGGCTCCAGATTTACCAACACTGCACTACCCATATAATATCCCTTAAATTCACCCACAAGAAATGACTCCTTGAAGTGATTCTAGTCTGAGAAATAAGGGCTAATGATCCCACAAGGTATCTGATGTAATGTATGACTATTTTACATAAATTAGCTTTGCTATGAATATTTTGGTCGTAAGAGTAAAAACAATAAACAGTAAACAAATGTCATGTCAGGTCATACTGAAACTAAGAATAAAATGGAACGTTCAAACAATGACTTCTCCATTACTTTTAGCTACGATCTTTGTCTACTGCATGTCAGAATGGTTATAGAGAATCTTTACATAACTGAGTCAAAAGTAATATTACACTGAACGATATACAACTACACTATACTATAACAACAACAAATGTTTTTTTCTTTCTTGAAGCTGTATAAAAAAAATATATTCCTACACTGAACATAAATTATGCTTCCTGTCCGATACCGTGGCCCGGGTACACACACACACACACACTGGTACACGCGCACACACACACGTCACATACACAAACCGTCTCAAGAAAGTGGAGAAGTTATCGCTCTGAGATGCCAAGATCAAACGTCTCAATTAGGCTCCAAAATGACCTGGGAATGAGTCTCGTCAAATTTATACGGACTGAGTAGGCTGGAATATGAGGCTTAGAGGACCAGGCATTATTCTTAGTCTATATAGTGTGACGCTTTTCCTCAAAATTCTAGCCATATTTTGTGAGTTTCGACATTCCTTATCTTTATTCTCACTTATAAACTAATCCTCTGTCTCTCATACTCTCCCTCAGACTTACACATACACGCTCAATCTCAATTATTCTCTCATTTTTAAACACTCACCCTCACACTCTCTCACACGCACTCACTCTCTCTCCCTCTCTCGTCTCTGATTCATTGAGCACGGCACCAGCTCTGTGCTCACACCCACACCACGCCTCAACACAACTGGGGGAAGTGTACGGTATGAAAATGAGAGTGGATGTCAAGGGCAGCAGAGCGAAGAGATAGCATGGGCAGATAGACAGTTAGATACAAACATTGATAGACATACCCAAGATAATAATGTCATAAACAGATAGATAGAAACACACACAAAACATACCTTACTGAGGAGGTGTGGATGCTGTAGGGTCCTCAATATCCAAGATGGAGTCAGAGGCATTCGCGTCGGGGGTTGGAATCGCCGCCACGAATCTATATCCACTCTAAAAGTACGAGGAATTCCGCAACCTCTGTAATTAACTCCTCGATTTAACTTCACTAGGCAAAACACCACCATGTAGCTTTACCAATTCAAAACTTGCTTGATTGTCTCTAGAGGTCTCCATAACAATATCGCGAGGAACGGGAGTACATCCATCGCTACACTGGCGACAAGTGATTCGAATGTAGGAAGGTGGTGCCAGCCCGTGAACCGAAACAATTAGTTTGGTGAAGCGTTCTGGAGAAGCAGTGAGGCGAGTTGGATATTGTTGGGTCGTAAAGGTCAGATGTGAAGTGAGCGTCGGAGTGTTTACCACAGGGGAAACTTTCATCAGCCTACTCAGTCCGTATAAATGCCATTGAAGATGAGGGTCTTACAATGGTACAGCTGGCTTTACTCCCGTTAGGGTGAGGCCCACCCAGCATTGTCAACGTTGGCCGAGATATTAACCCCCAAACACTAGTAGTGAGCTGGTGGGAGGGAGAAGTAAGGAGGGATTTAGGGAGGGTAGGGGGGGGGGGTTGCCTGTACGTGAGAGGTGAGAAATTATTCTTGGGGAGGAGAAAACTGAGTGGAATCTTTAAAAAAAGTACGAAAATACACCTGGTTTTTAATTATAAATATACTGACATTCTTGTCAAATATTAACATCATTAAAGGTTAGATCAACTTTGTAATATTATGGTGTAACACAAAAACGACAGAGGTAACATTATTGTAAACTCTATTTGTATTATATTTAATGGTTATTATCAAGCACTAAACACTGTGAAATACTTACAAAATAATTACATAAGAATCATGAACCAGAAAGCTCACATTATCCTCACGTGATAGCAGCCTTGCAATATTCTGAATACTTTTAATAATTGCCTGTTGTATTGAATATTTGGTATTATAATATGAATCCCTATTATAACTCCCTCCCACCAGTGAATGGTTCGAGAGAGCGGAGTTCACTACTAGTGTTTCGGGGTTAATATCTCGGCCAACGTTGACAACGCTGGGTGGGGCTCGCGTGAGTGTGGACCGCTGTACAGGCATACACGCATTACACCCCTCCATCAACACCCATTTCCCGTCTACTCCACAAACCTCTCATTCACGTCTTTGAGATGGACAGTGGGAGGGAGGCAAGGAAATTGTGGTGGATGGTCGGAGAGAAGGAGGAAAGTTGTGATGGATGGTGGGAGGGAGGGAGGGAAGTTGTAGCAGATGGTGGGAGTTAGGGAGGGACATTTTAGTGGATGGTGGAAGGGAGGGAGGACAGTTGTGGTGGATGGTGGGTGGGAAGGATGTAGGGGTGGTTGGGGAGCTGGGTGCTGCTTGGCAAATGACGACGAGTTAACTGGGATAGTGAAGAACAAAACTTGTTTGGCAATCTGTACACAGCAAGCCTTATCACGAGGTGTATTTTTGGGTACAACGAGCTGGCTATCGTTAGTGTGAGTATCATTTTCTGTATGGACAATGGTTGAGTGATGCTTCGGGGTGTTGTGAGAGGTTCATGACATCCTTCTGTCCTGACGGGTTCAATAGCACACCAAGCCGTCAGTTCATATATCAACACGATGTTAATGTGTTCGCTGAGTCGCGGAATGTTGGCATCATTACTCAGTCATTAGTGTTAAGAGGACAGATATAAACAACAAATGGGTATGGATATGTGTGGCCTTTCCTCGGTTTAAATTCTTTATAAATGCGAACATTGCATGAATAATGGAAATGCAATCAGGCCTCAGCTTTCAGTTTTTCCTCCACAATAGTGATACGTGTGGGCGTCACTGCTGTACTCACTGAATCCTGGTTTACCCATTCCGTGTCACGTCTATTTGTGTATAGTTTCCTGAGGTCTCTACACTGGTATTGTACACATACTAATGCGGCCACAAGTACAGTCGCCACCCTCCTCTGTCCAACCCGGGAATGTGGCACCGCCGCACTAGTTGTCGTCTTGATCATTCTTTTGATATTATCTCGTAAGTGTCAATTATGTTTTAATATATCTTATTTAGGTTGTATTGGACAGAAAGTCTGACCTGTTAGTAAATAGAGAACCAAGTAAAATACTGTGAACAATTGAATGATAGCTTGTATTGGAACCGAACTCCCGCTCCTACGCTACTTTTACACGTGAGTATCGTCATTCTGAGCGGCAGAAAGGAACCAACCAACAACACCTTGAAGCTCCACTGTCTCCATCTACTGCTATACATATGAAACACAACACCTCGAAAATTCACTCTAGAGTGACGGGGCCTTGCATGAGTCGCAGGTTACTGATAACCAATAGCCCCGAGGTTTAGGTATTATTAAAAAATAGATAAATAAAATCAAATTAACGTTAATTAAATAGTAACTATCGGATTCAGAGGCCATATCGCCTTGTTTTTTCGGAAATTACTCAGTAACTAACATTTAGATCAGTATGATGTGTTGCCACAGCTTGTTCCACACTCTGCCCTAATTTTTGGCATTATACGGGATTACCACATGTGAATAATTAAAGCACTCATCCCCGAGAAGTGGGGCTTATTACTGAAATGAAGGACAAGGATACGAACGATCCAAAGTATAGAGAATAATATGGATTGACCAGGAGCCAAGGAAAGGGAGGGAGAACACTCACATAACACACACGTAGCCTACAGTACATATCACCACATGCACCCATATACACACACTCCATCACCCTATAATTATATCACCTTAACGATGACCATTACGAAGTCGATACGCTGGTAATTTTTTTTTTAGCAACTGATTCTTCCAAATTATTTCACGCAACAGGCCACCGAAATTTTTATTACTCTGGTCCACTTTCCTGACCTACTTTGGAGGAATTAAGGCGCTCCAATTAATGAAAAAGAGTATCTCCCCTTAAGCCCAAATAACTAAAAAACAAACAAACAAACGAAAGCCAAGACTGGTAGGAGAGGACAGCAGTACACACACACACACACACACACACTTTGGGGTTGGATTAAAAAGTGGTGTGAGAATTGATTATCTTGCGTAAGGTTGTCAATACAGGCCACTTCACCAGGACAAAGAAGGAACTGGTGAAAAGACTGAAATGGGAGGTGAAGGTGGGAGGAGGAGGGTGTAGGATGTAGAGGGTGTAGTAAATAGCAAGTGTGTTAGGGAGTGGGTGGTAAGGGAGAGAGAGGGTGTAATAGGAAGCAAGTGTGTTAGGGAATGGGTGGTGAAGGTGGGCAGAGGAGGGTGTAGAGAGGGTGGGGGAGGGTGTAGTAAGAAGCAAGTAAGTGTGCTAGGGAGTGGGTGGTAAGGGAGGGTGTATGGATGGATGGGTGGGAAACGAAGATAAAAAATAAAAAATAAAAATGAAATAACTAAATCAACAAAAAGTATAATAAATAAATGAAAAAGTAAATGGAATATAAATTGTGTTACCCTTGTCACTCTGATATTCTGTGGTCAAGTTGTCGTGGCCAGACCTCTCCCAATTTACACACCAACTTCCACCAAACGATCAAGAGGAGAGGGAGAGGGAGAGGGAGGAAGGGAGAAAAAGGGTGAGAGGAGGGGTATGAAATAGGAGGGAATGAGTGAATGGATGAGAGGGTGGAAGGGAGAAAAAGGGTGAGGGGGGGGGGTAAGAAAGAGGAGGGTATGGATAAGAAGGAGAGGGAGGAAGAGAGAAGAGGAGTGAGAGGGGATATAAATGGGGAGGAAATGAGTGAGAGGGGAGAGGAAGGGAGGAAAGGGGAGAGAGGGGAGAGGAAGGAAGGAAAGGAGAGAGAGGGGATAAGAAGAAAGGGGGAGGAGAGAGAGAATGCACGGAAAAGAAGGAAGTGAGAAAGAGGATAAGAAGAAAGGGAGGGAGGCGAATACAGGGCACAGGAGAGAGAGAGAGAGAGAGAGAGAGAGAGAGAGAGAGAGAGAGAGAGAGAGAGAGAGAGAAGAGAGGGGGCATAAGAAACGGAGGAATGAGGAGAGAAAGGATGAGAGGAGAGGAGAGTAAGGAGGAGAGAGAATAACGAGGGAGGAGGTGAGTGATTGGAAGTGAAAAGATAAATATCGGATTACTATAATTATAATCTCATAACTTACTATCTCGCTCTATTATAAATTTTCTACGCTAACTTCTTGATTATATTCTATCTCTTTCCTTTATCTTCTAACCTTTTCTAAATTCTCATCCTTTCTCCTCTTCATTTTTACTTCTACATTTTATTTTTCTCAACTCTTTTCTCCTCATTACACTGATAAAAACAGGCTTGATCATCTGAGTAAATTGGGGGACTACAGAATTACTCCAAACGATGCCGGGAAACACACTATAGTCCATGAGGATACGAATAAAATAATGTGTTTTGTGGTACAGTTTGGAGGAATCGTCAGCCTTCCAAATCGCTCATAACATATTAAACCCTTAATGAACGCAATAATTTACGTATCCATTAAGGAAGGCCGGTGAATATGATAGAACGTAAAATTGATAACAAGGAAGGAAGGTATTTATTTTGGAGAGGCAGCGACGAACGAAGCCAATTAATATGACCAACAATAACTAGAGAAAAATGGTCGGATGATTAAAGCTGCCGTGGAACGAAGGTATTTATTTAGTCTGGATAAACAGGAAAATTATAGTGATATATGGACACAAAGATGTGAATAAAAATCATAATGATGGACAAACAGAAGTGATTAGGAAAAAAGTCTGGAAAGGAATGAAAGAATGCTATACGTATGGATAAGTAGAAGCGAATGAAAGCGAATAAAACGAGTAGGTAAAAGTAAATGTATGAATGGAATGATTAATAAGGAAATAAAATAAATGAGAAGATATAGAGTATAGGTTCAAAGTCTGAGTATGGATATGAGGAATGGAGTTGTGCATTTTCCCTACAGAGTTTTGTTTGTCTATTTAGAATTTTAGATGATGGTCACTTTACTGTGGGGGAATTGGAGGACCATTAAATACTCCAGATTGTGTCAAGAATCAGCAGGGTAGTATTTCAGAAAGCAGCTCAGCGAATAGGAGATCTGTTTTGTGTCATAGTTTGGGGGAATCAGTAGAATCTCACCAGTTAATTCCACTTAGTGAGAGATGGAGGGAATATATAGTCAAGAGGCAGAGACAATACTAGAGAGAGAGAGAGAGAGAGAGAGAGAGAGAGAGAGAGAGAGAGAGAGAGCATATGGTAGTCTTCCAGGACACAGTACACTCAACCTATATCTCCCTGACCATAAAGGCTCATTTCGTCCCTCTTTGATGTGTACCACTGTCCTGCCTACGCCACTATGGTCCTATAATCTCATCAACCTGCCTAAATATAGAGATGAAAGTGAGTCAAGGCAACGGATCCTGGTGAGAGAGAGAGAGAGAGAGAGAGAGAGAGAGAGAGAGAGAGAGAGAGAGAGATGGTTGTTCAATATGCTACCTTACGTTAATATAGTTAGTTGCCAATAGGAGAGGAGTGTGTGGGTGTGTGTGTGGGTGTGTGTGTGTGTGTGTATGTGTGTGTGTTATTAATCTTATTGACACCATTCAAGAGTTTTACTAAAGATGGATAAGGAATTTTAGGTAATCTTCAGATCATAACTGTATTGAACATGCTTCCAGCCTTCAATGAGATCTACTGTACTATAATATAAAGGGCAGATCTTGTCTTTCTGTCTGTGTGTCGGGTTGTACTCATATAATAGTCTCAATTTCCAAGTTAGAGTCCTTCAACCTGTAGCATATGCTGACGGAGAAAAAAAAAAAAAAAATGAGGTCAGGGAGAGGCAATGCTGGAAGCGGAGTCAGTAAACCTCAAGCGAGTTCACTTGCCTTACTCGTGGCTCAGTTTACACTACACTGTGTGCATGCTAACGAGTCTTCCTGCACCACCACCACACAGTTGGCTCAATAGGTGGCCACTGATGCTTCCAAACTGTGCCAAGAGATCACACAAATGGCACCTTAATAGATGGAGGGTTGGGAGCCTTTATTGGAACAGGTTGTATCAGAGCTAACTTGTTGTTTAGAGGTTTTGACCGGTGTAGAAACTAAACATGTGAAATAATATCATATGAATTACTTTTCAACCAGAGATAAATTCCTTAATATACTAGGCTAGACAGACTATGTAGCACAAGACCTCTTCCCTTTGTGGCCAGCAGGAGTCGAAGCTACACGCCCTTGGTACAATGTATGATTCTCAGTGTCGAAAGTTTTATCTCTGATCCATGAAGAGTGCTCAGAAAGATAACTCAACAAAAAATTTATCATGTGTGATACAAAAGTAGTGTAATCCAAAATAGACTTTGTGATAAACATGATTACAGCCCTGCTTAATTATAATTGCCAATTAGTCGAGGATACTGACTATTTTCATGTAAGAGGAGGAGGGTTATTATCCTGCTGGTGCGAGGTCAGATCATTTTTCACATCCTTGAGCGAGTATACATGTGTAGCAAGTGAGGCAATGCCCAGAGTTTTATGTATACCTAAGAGGATAATATATCTCGTCCTTCATATTGAACAAAGGTGGAAGGAGGTATAATGTTTTAGGCTTATCATATTTGCTGTGTTTCTGACCTAACATTCTTTATTTATATCATCAGTAACCTCTTTAATCTCTTACTGATGTAGTTTTGTTTCTCTCTCTCTCTCTCTCTCTCTCTCTCTCTCTCTCTCTCTCTCTCTCTCTCTCTCTCTCTCTCTCTCTCTCTCTCTCTCTCTCTCTCTCTCTCTCTCTCTCTCTCTCTCTCTCTCTCTCTCTCTCTGCATACTCCTTTTTTTCGCTCTACGTTTGCATAAGTTTATCACTCCACGTCCATGCATCTTTCACTATCTACTGACATGACCTCTTCTTTCACCATCATTTTCTGGGGCTATATGACCTCGCTGAGTTGGTAAGATTCAGGGGTCGTCCATTATTAGGGGAAAACTGGAGTCAACGTAGCCCCCGAAACACTGCAACAAAACAGATCCTCGACTCGTATACTGAAGAAGCCAGTGTTTAGTAGCATAGTTTGGAGGAAATAGTAGCATCCAATTTGCCCCCAAAAAGTGAAGGGAATAATCCGCCCAAAGAAGATGAAGGGAATAATCAGGTGCAATTCGTTCGGAAGGCTATATACGTGTTTCTCCAAGCTATGCCAGGAAACAGACTACTGTACTGTACCTCAGTATTCGAATAGAGGAACTGTTTCGTTGTATATTTTAGAGGAATTAGTGGCCCTATAGTTCACTTATAAGAGATTACATCTTTATTACGGCACTTTACTCTCTTCGTCTCTCTCTCTCTCTCTCTCTCTCTCTCTCTCTCTCTCTCTCTCTCTCTCTCCTCTCTCTCTCTCTCTCTCTCTCTCTCTCTCATAATTGAACTTGTAACTTCATCTCCCTGAACAACTCAGAACGGGATTCAAAACTTTCCCTGGCCTCTAACAACTTTAGATTGAGAGGTTGTTTGGGCAAGGTGTGTGTGTGTGTGTGTGTTTACATACCAGTTCTTTACTGAACTAATCTTGCTATGAAATGGTTTTTGCACACACAGCCTAAACCTGTAGTTAATAATAATAATGATAATAATAATAATAATAATAATAATAATAAAAATAATAATAATAATAATAATAATAATAATAATAATAATAATAATAATAATAAAAATAATAATAATAATAATAATAATAATAATAATAATAATAATAATAATAATAATAATAATAATAATAATAATAATAATAATAATAATAATATATTAACAATAATAATAATAATAATAATAATAATAATAATTATGACGATGATGATGATGATGATAAGAATAATAATTACAATAATAGTAAAAAAACAGACGAGACACAAATATTTTAAGACAGATATAGATAGATACAGTGTATAAAAATATGAAACAGATCGACAGAATGATAGAAATATAATCCGTCCAACAGAGTATATAACCTTTCCTATGAAATGGCCGTGAGCAGGAAATAATATATTGTCGCTGTCCACGTGTCTGACCGCCTGTGTGAGTGCGTGAGATTTTTTTTTTTGTGAGTGTTAACGTGCATGTGTGTATATACTGTGAACTCATGTGTGTTTCTGCTAGTGACTATTTTCTTTTCACTGGTGAGTTTTATTGTGTGTGCGTCCCTGTGTCATATGATATTATGTACACACGTGACTTTGACTGTTTTTTATCGACATTTGCTGTTATGCATGAAAGGTTGCAAGAGTTATACAGGAAGGGAGGGACAAAGAGAGGGAAGGCAGACGAAGAGTAAGTCAAAGGAAGGGAATTTTAGTAGGAGACAAGTCCGGAGCTTAATTATTAACCCAGCAGTGGGGTGAGCACACATTCCACCTCTCTGGTTTGTTGTAGTATTAAGGGGGTATTACACTTTTGGTACAGCCACAATCAAATATCCACCGACACTTTCCTTCCATCGTAGTAAATATCTTGGTAATAAAGAACAACACATGTATGATCTTACAGCCCCTCATAATAATAAATGAGGGGGTTGAGTTGACGTAAGGTGTTGTATGATTATATTTTGATATGATACTGATTTATTTGCACGATGGAAGGAAAGTGTCGGTGGTTATTTGATTGTAGCTGTACATCAGAGCGCTTTGATCCCTCTCAATTATGAGAGGAAACAGGACCAGATTAGTAAAAATAATGTTGCTTAGAATAGTTTAGAAGAATAATTTGCTCCTGATTTGCCCACACTATAGTGTCTCCTTTAAGACTTGTTTGCATTGATGTTGGATTTGAACGCCCTTCTTCTCTTCGTTTTTCTAGCTTATGTCCAACTGGGATCGTCTGTGTTTAGCTTATCCCCAGCTGTCAATGGTGGTGGTCTTTATTTGGCTTCTGCAGTTTGTGATAGCGGCGGCCTTGGCTGTTGTCTCATTGTACAACCACAGTCAAATAACCACCGACACCTTCCTTCCATCATTCAAATAAATCAGTATCATATCAAAATATAATCATACAACACCTTATGTCAACTCAACCCCCTCAATTACTAATATGAGGTGCTGCAAAATCATACACGTGTTGTTTTTTATTACCAACATATTTACTACGATGGAAGGAAAGTGTCGGTGGATATTTGATTGTGGCTGTACAGTGATCTTTGTAGTGGAGTCTTGGTAAAGGTTGGTGATGGAATTGTTAACGAGTCCCTCAAGCAGGTCGTAGTCTGATTTGGAAGCTGTAAGGTTCACTAAAAAAGGAGAACTGAAAGAAATGAATTTGAGTCAGAGTTATGATGACCTCTTTGCTCGTCGGTCTGATCTAAGCTGATGGTCCGCTGATCCAAACAGAGATGCTGGTTGGTGGAGCTAGTAAAAGAATAATGGAGACGTAAGAACCGATCTTAGTGAGCCCCATCACATTTATGAAACCTGGATGCCTTTGTTGTAATGGCCTTGTGCTTCTCGTTTCATGCTTCCGGCTTGCTTTGTAAGGTCGCAAAGAGAAGCTGTCTCAGGTCTCTTGGTCGGTTTTCGTAGGTGTAGGGCTGGGTGTAATGGTGTTGAGGACATGTCTGGTGGAATCCTAACTACGGTCGGCAGGGAGGAGAGTCGCTGAAACCACTTGTGGACGTTGTGGTAGTGCCCGGATTGGGACTAAAGCCAGAAGGTAGTCTAGTAACACCACCTTCCTGGTCTTGACTACAGGATCAAGTTGTCCTGGAAAAATCCCCGGACGTTGATCTTCCTGTGTACAAGTGTGGAAGAACTTATACCACAACATCCTGGATGAAGATAGGAAGGTACAGTATTTATATTCTATATCAGCTGACTTCAGGAAGAAGGAAGGAAATATAATGAAAGGAGGGACAGTTGAAAAACTGAAAGGTAGTGGCTGGGGCCGAAGGGGCGCCAAAACCCTTAGAGTATTGCTCACATCACTACAGGCAATACGGGGGAGGCTGGAGAGTACCAGGAAGATGATACTGTGGCCAAATGTACTATAGCAGATACTTTTCAGCCAGATTTACCTGATATATAACGAAAGAGAAAAGTCTAGACGTAGATGTAATCAGTACTTTTCCAGACGAACACGATTTGTGTCATAAACTGCACACATTCATACGACAACCAAGTTGAAGAGGATTTATGTCCAAAATTTTCACTTAAGCCTTAGCGCATTTGAATTTTTTTGAGTATCGGAATCGCGCCTTTCTTAAAGGCGCCTTCGACCTGCCGAATCAAAAAGCGCCTTCACTCGAATGGCGCCTTCAGTGAAGGCGCGTTTTGAGTATCCATCCCCTGGACCCTTACACAGTACAGTAAGTGCTCTCTAGCCTCGCTCCTCCATCCCTCTTCCTTCCCTCCAACCGACCCTCTCTGTGTGTATCTGTTGAATTTATATATTTTCCAAATTTTTATTGTTTAAAACTATAAATTCTAGGAACTTTGGGTGAATAAATAGATAAATAAGTAAATAACTAAATAAATACTTCACTTCTCTTGTGAACTCTTGCAGGAACAAAGATAATACTGTGGTTCCGGAGGCGCTTTGGCTTATCTATAGCTTTAACAAAATATTCTACATGCTTTATTATAATATATTCACATTAGACTGATTGATGACGAGAATATAATATAAAACGTGATGGAGGAGGATTACCCGGACAGCAGCACGAGGGAAACACATGGCACCAACACCAGCAATCATGTTGTTGTTGGAAGAGGAAACGGAAAAATTAAGAAAGGCTCGGGAAGGAAGGGGACGAGGAGGGAAGTAAAGGTTATAGAGGGTAAAGTTTGGAAGGCTTAGTAGGTAGGATAGTGGGTATAGGGAAGAGGAAAACGAGGAGAAAGAGGAAAAGTAAGGGGTAGAGGAAAAGAAAAAGGAACGCAATAAAGGGTGGAGGAAAGGCTTATATAGGAAGGGTGTGTGGAGGAAAAGGAGGGGGGAGAGGCTTTGGGAAGTGGATGGGGAAGGGGAGGTGGAGGAACAGTGAAGAGGGGAAGGGAGGAAAAGGAGGAACATTGTCGGAGCGAGATGTGGAGGTTGAGTAGGCTTGTGGTTCGGCAAGAACTTAAAAAGGTAGAGGATATTTGTATAAAAAAAAAAATAAAGAGGGATGACGGGGAAGACTGGTGTTTGGGGGAGGGGAGAAATGGGGAAGATAAAAGTGGCTGGGTATGGAAGGGAAGAGGAGGGGTGGGGATGAGACTGGTGTGGGAGGGAAGGGGATTGATTGATTGATATTAGGCGCCGCAACAGCGAGGTCATATAGCGACAGGAGAAGGTGATAAAGAGGTGAGGATGCAAGCAGGAAGGAAATAGAAAGAAAAGAGGGACAGTTGAAGAACTGAAAGGGAGTGGCTGGGGCCAAAGGCAGCCACAATATGACTTTAATTCCTTGTGGTTCGAACGACGAAACGCAGTTCGCAATTTATCTTTTGCTGCTTAGTCGTTTGAAACAGAGGTGCTTTAGTTATACTGTGGCTGGTTGAGGGAACGATATTTTTGCGCACGATAGTAGATACATGTGAATACTCTGTCACCCAGGAAAAGAATTGTATGTTTAGTCCTCAGGAAGTCACACAAATAGATCTTCCAAGAATTCCGTCATGCTGGTACAAAGTCGTAGGCGGGACCAGTTTTGTGGCACGTGACCCGGAAGCATTTCCCTAGTCTACATTATTCTTATATTTGATTACTAATAACCAAGCATCCAAAATTTACTGTCTAGTTACTCTAGTACTCTATTTTATAATACTATGTCCCGGTACTTGGTAATGGCGGACAACAATACCGATTCCGTGATTATCGTCGAGTTGTTGGAAGCACCTATAAATAATATCAGACTGGCGGATGTAAACAATTTGAAGGCATTACTGTGTACGAAAGGAAAATTCTATTATTGGAAAAGTGACTCAGCTTTCTGTATTTTGTCATATGTCATCGCTTTGTCAGCAGCTGAGCGACCGACCTCTCTGCCTTCCAACCGGCTCCCTGCAACGGGATATTGCCTGCAAAGATGTGTGCAATGCTATAAATTTTGGGCGCTCCTTCAGACCCGAGCCACTCCCTTTGGCTTTCTCTCTCTCTTTTCCTTATTTTTTCTTCTGCTGTCTCCCCATTCTGTTTTCTTCTCTCTTGTGGTAGTGTACATACAAGGTCTTTCTGGCCTAGCACTGTCTGCTTCCTTACACCTTTACGTCCTTGGCGACAATCAGCTTCCTCAAACATGATCGAATCTTTAAATAACTGTAATGGCTCTCCAAAGATATAATATACGGTAACCAGAAAAATTTCTCATTGTGCTTGGTCCTCTTACGAAGGTATTGTCTGAGTTGATGTGGGCAGGACAGTCACTAACTAAAATATTAACGCATCGCCAAGAACATTGTGAACCATGAAACAGAAACGTGTGAAATAAATCACTTTTAAAAGCGGCTCCTGTGTGGTGTGTGTGAACTTTACCGAGTGCTTCAGTTTCATACGTCACGGGTTCATGGTTCATGGTGAGGTTTGCTAGGCGTTAATATTTTAGTCTGTGGGTGTACACACGGATACCATAGTCTCAAGCCCACCTGAGTCGAAGCCCGAGATCTGAAGCAGGCGGTTTCTGGACGACAGCCCACACAGAGCCTACACTGGTTCGAGATGTGTGTACAGTCGGCGGCAGAAGTCCTGTCGCCTCACCTGCTTCACCGAGACGCACAGTGTTCATGGACTCGAGAAATACGCATGTTTTCTACACCAAATAATCTCGAGTCTATGAACATCGCGTGCCTCGGTGAAGCAAGTGAGGCGCCAGGACTTTTGCCGCCGACTGTACAGTACGTAGTCTCGTGATGGTTTGGGTGGGCTGTCGTCCAGAAACCGCCTGCTTCAGATCTTGGGCTTCGACTCAGCTGGACTAGAGACTATGGTATCCGAGTGTACTTCAACAGTTTGGGCTCCCTTTTGGACCCATATCACTCCTTTTAATTCTTTACCTGTCCCTCCTTCCTTTCTATCATATTATCCAGGAAATGTTAAGAAATGTGCAGGTAACACTGAGTCAACATCCATCCACCCTCCCTACAAGGCATACATACAGTGTTGGGGTGAACTTGGGAAATAGATTTTTTTTTTTTTTTTTTTTTTTTGTACTATGAAACATGGTATAACACTATCCTCTTTTCTGATGAATTCCGATTTTCTTACTGTATTACCCCCGCTGTAAAGCATGTCACTCCGACGCTCACTTTGCCACTGACCTGAATGATCCCACTGCATCCAGGTCGTCTCACTGTTCCTGCAGCACGCTTCACCAAACCCATTGTTTATTCGCGGCTTCACTCCACCTTCCATTATTTAGATTCATACCGTCGACAGTGTAACAATGGATACAGTGTGTCAATGGTGGTTTGTGCTCGCTGTTAAATAATGGACCGTTGCGTCAAGCAGCCAGAAATTAAGTCACAGCACTTGACATAGTTTATTGGCAGAAACTTCATAATTTCTTAATCGTTCAGCCCTGATTCGGATGTCTCTAACTTCGATATTGGTAACATTATTCCATCCACAGCATTTCATTACGGCAGGTAGTAAGGTATGTCATTGTATGTATATACTACCTAATTAATGGGGATGTGTGGGGAGGTGTCGAAGTGGGGGGGGGGGGGGTGCACCAGCCTTTGTATGCACGTGTGCTTATTAAACCCACCATGGTGATTCGCTCACGATCTGGGCCAGCTCTGTGGACACGGTCACTGCCTTTGGATAACTTTAATGACCTGGGGGATTGGGGTCACTGTACACCTCAAAAGAGCGTTGGGTATGAAACCCGCTTAAAGTATTTGTAAAATTGACATCACTTGAGTAGATGAAATTGCCTTCGGAATATTGTTATTTCCTCGGGAAAGTCGGCATTTCCGTCGGAACAGCAGCTTCCCTGTTGAAATGTCAACGAAGAAAAATATGTTAGTGGTATATACATATAAACCTATGTTTGTTTTGACGTGGTTATATCTTGCAGTATTCTAAATACTACAACGAACCTTATCCTCCATCACGCTTTTTTATATGGCAAAAATTTCTGATTCGTTTCTTTGTTCAAAATAGTCTTGCAAAATTACAGTTCCTAATGTCTCTAAATAAGTGAAATGTGTAAATATCCGTTTCTATGGTGAAGCCAATTAAGGACCTAGGACCTGGGACATTATCTATTAAACCATTCAAAAGTCGCATGAATGATCTCTTTCTTTTAGCTTTCTTTAATAAATAAGAACGTAACTTAAACACTTTTTTTGTAGTTGGGTCTGAGTGAACCTTTTTCTGTCAGTGTGAATAGTTGGTGGTGTTCAGCTTTATATATTTTTGGAGAAATTTGTTTATATGCAGTTGATGGATTCAACTTAACACACACACACACACACACACACACACACACACACACACACACACACACACATACATATATATATACACACACACATATACATAAAAAGTTACATATTATAACTTTAGCACATACATATAGGCTATACTCGAACACACCCACCCAACCACACAAAGTTGCTCTACTTCCTATTGGTGTCATTCTGCCCCGCACTCCTCCCCACCCCTCCTCCTTCCACCGTGTCCACCCTATTATTATCGATGGGAAGCACTGACCTAGTATATATCTGTACACGTTATTGAATATTTCCTCCAGAAATAGATTGACATGGGAGTTTCCTTTCTATTGTTGTTCTTGCTGGTGAGGTTCGTTACTTATGAGGTAGCTACAAAGGCAAGGAATGTGATTAAAAGTTGTGGTTTGTTGACAGGCAGACAGTAAAATATTATTAGTTTGCCTGTCAACAAGCAATAACTTTTGCTCACTTTCCTTCCTGTTGTAGCTACCTCACAAGAAGCGAGGCGTACCAGCTTCATGTGTGGCCAACTGTACTTTAGGGACCCTGTGATGTAGTCAGAAAATTGGAGGTTAGCGAGTCCTCAAATATTTCCGCGAAACACCACCTATATTGAATAACCTTGTTTCGTGGCATAGTCAGGAGTAATCAGAAGACACCAAGGCTCACACACGATCACAGGGTCCTTAATGTATCGTTCTGTTCACTTGGAACTTTCTACCTATTGCAGTGTTGTTTCTCTATACAGTGTGCCCATGATTTATCTGAACTTATCAAGTCCCCTTTAATAATAATCATTTAAAGTTGTTCAGATGATTTTTGGACATCCTGTAATATGGTGCGGTAACATACACCTCTTAAGGACCCTGTGATCGTGTATGAAATTGGATGGTTCTGATTCCTCCTGACCATGCTACGAAACAAACTCCTTCTATATAGGTGGTGTTTTGTGGCAGTAATTGAAGGACTCATTTATCTCCAATTTTCTTACTACATCACAGGGTCCCTTAAGTAGTTTTTGTTGAGGTTAGATAATTTAGTACACTCCTCATGTTTGTTGTTTTTATGGGGTAATATTTCGGAAGGAGAAAATGTGGCTGAGAGATGTTTGTTTATATATGTCTATTTAAAATTACATGAGTTTTAAGAGAATGGAGTAATGCACGGAAATTTTGGTCTACAGACTAGTGACAATATATAACTAATTGATAACTGATGGGAGAGATGCTATTTGTACAGTCGTGGTCAATAATAATCATCCACATATGGGTATCTTAAAGAATTTACTGACTAATGTTTTCAGGTTCTCATATGATGCTATTGTTTTAAGTAGTGCGTATAGCTGCTTGTAGTAAATTAAAAGATAGTACTTATCTATTTATTGGAAAGTTTATCAGCAAAGGAACGAAAAACAACTGTCAAACCCTTTCGTGAGTTACCATTATATGGATGATTATTTTTGACCACAACTGTACGTCTGACTCTCTTCCTGCTGACATTGTTGCCAGACCATTATTGCCCCTGGTATCGAGATAATATAAGCGACTCTGTGGAGCTGACTGTATGTATATTCACACTATATCTATTTTTTATCATGCATATTCGCGTGAGAGAGTTAAGACAGATGAATGATTATGAGACGAGGGGACAATAACCTCTAAAATATTATGAAGAGTAAGTTTACTGTATAATTATTCACACTATCATGCATGTTCGAGTGAGAGAGATAGAGGCAGATGAGTGATTATGAGACGAGGGGATAATAACCTCTAAAATATTATGAAGAGTAAGTTGACTGACCCCCCATATAGGCCTACTCGTGTAGAATAAACAAGGGGCACAATGAGCTGCCGGCCACCTCTACCATTGGCCTGGATGGATGGATTTGTACCCTCCTCTGGTGTACCCGCCTGGAATCGGGCACCAGGCTGGCACTCTGACCTCGATTTTGTTGAGTAATGATGTGTGGTAAATGGCAGGTGTGGTGGCGTTGGGTGGCTGTAATGACGACGTACTCTGGGCTAGGGAGCTGTGAGACTTTAATAGTTGGGTAGAGACTGAAGATTAGGGAGTGGATTGAAGGTAATGGCTGGGTAGAGGGAAGGTAGTCAGTTATTAAGTCGTCCTGTCGGTTCCTCATGCCCACGACACTGAATGATTCCTCACTATCCCACCCACTCACCCATTACCGCCATCCATTAAGTGTGAACGAGGAGGGTACAGACTGTGTGTGGCCACCTGTATGTCTCACTGTGATGTGAAAGTAATGCACACTTCCCAGCAGATGAATGGGAAGCACTGCCCCAGCCTCTCTCCACTTGAATAGAATCGATTTTATATATCTGCTTCGATTTTTGGTATATGGTTTGGTATATAGGGATGCAAGTAAGTAAATCACCACGAGGGATAATTGAATTTTATTACGGTACCAATTTAAGCCTTTTCCTTCGATACAAATTATTAAGTGGAGAATTCACTTTAAGGTATTTATCCAATTTATTTCTTAATGTTTCTACAACATTAATCTCTACAATTTTACGAGCAAGCACATTCCAAATGTTCACTCCAATATTGAAGAAAAAGTGTGTGGCTTCATCAGCAGTTCATCACTTGGCAACAAGTTTGTAACCATTGTTTCTAGTTTCTCTCAACTGGTGACAGCTTTCAAAATAATTCTATGGGTTTGGATGTCGAACCCTTTTAGTGATTCTATCTCCTTCAATCAGAATTTTTTTAATTATACGTTTGGTAAGGATAAATAAGTTTAATCCTTTAAGTCGTTCTTCGTAGGCTTTGCTTTTCAATCTTATTTTATAATTCACCTCATATTTTCCTTCAACAAGTCCTCGTTGAAGTGACATCGCTTATAATGGCGTGTGTACAGTACGTGCTCCTACTGGTTTCAGAAGATGGTGTATCTATATTCCCTGGACTGATCCTCACCGCAGCAATTTTCCTGAACAAACACCACTTTTCCTTACCCTCATATCCTACCCTCGGCCTGTACTTTTCTACACCAATGTAAAAACATTCTTGACACTGGCCTATAACCATGTAAAAATATTCCAGACACTCTCCTTCACCCATAAAAAAAAACATTCCAGACACCAAAATTATTACTGTCGTATTTTTTTGCCCGTCTGGTGATGTTAGAGGCGAACCACCAGTGATGACAGGACTAAGTTAGTCCACTCAGACACAGGTTTTAGGCTAAGGTTATATAAAGGAAATTCACTGATTTATGTTATTCAAACCATGTAGGCTTAAACGAGGTTATATGGGGTTTCTACTCCTCCTCTCGAGATTTTAACTTAGTAGGGGTTCTTGAATTAACGACCTCTTGCGTAGGAAGGGAAAACCGTACCAGTGAATATATCCGGTACCCATTTCCAGGCAAGGTATATTACAGAGTTGCTACTAGGGCTGGTTGTTAAATCTAGAGTTCCTGGGTACATCGACGACGACGACGACGACGATGATGATGATTATGATGATTATGGTGAGGAGTGGGAACATGAGGAAAGTGATGGTGGCGACGCCATTATGCAGAATAGCAGAAATAATGATGATAATCATGACAAAATAGGCAACTGATGATGGCCATTCAGTTGTGTTAATTACTATAATACCTTTGCTGTTTCCATCCCACCATTTCTATGAAGCAAGAGCCAAGGTACACACTAGTTTGTTATGTGGTCTCAATACTAGACACTTCCCAGTACACCATTACCAGGAAGTACCCTACTTTACTGAGATCAATCTTCAGGGACATACAGTATCTCTGCTTGTGTTTGTGTTATTATGTGTATGGGAGGGAAGAATGAATATGGACTCTTGGCATGACAATAATGCTAAAATACAGTAGAGTAAAAAGCAAAACAAACTTGATATTCATTTCATCACCTTTAACAATACTAGCGTATAGACATTATGCACTTCTATAAAAATTTCTTATGTAAACATTGGCTTTATAAATGTGGCTTTCACAATGTCACTATGTATTTGTCTCTGAGGCATACTAAATTTTTACTTCATTTTTAAAAAATTTACTGAGAATCAATATGAGCTGTGTTCAAACCAGCTTCGCGAATTTAATAGGAAAATATATATGATATATCAGACGTATTAACTAAAGCAAATTATCACGTACCTGTCGGTTGTATTTCTATTTTTGTATTAAAACTTTCAATCATTATTTCTCAGACATTTCCCTAAACGTATTGTATACCAACCAATTATATGAAAAGAAAAGGAGATTTTACCGAAAGTATATTCATGTTCTGAGTGCCAGTGTCTTGGGAGACTAAAATTGTATATTTCTAATCCATTATGAAGTGAGTAACACCAGGGAGATACCATTGTCCGGGAAATAATTAGACAATTATAATATTGATAAAATGTGATACCTTTTCCGAGTTTGGATAATTGCATTTCGTTATGTGGGGAATTTGAATGATTGTTGACGAATTGGTGATGTACTTTGATAGCAGAGGTAGAGGTTTGGTTTCATAATGATTAATGACAGAGTTATTACATAGAGGGATAATTTGGTGTGTGATAACGCTGTAAATTACGTGAGCAAATTAATGAGGTTTGTGAATAACGGGAGTACATTCTGACGATTTTACAAAGTTTAGCAGAGTGTAATGATATTCTTAAGATAGCTTTAGCTTAAGAACTTTATTAGCTCAGTGCATGCTGTTCATGCAAATTACTATTTTTGAATTTTTGTGATGCATTTGAAGTAAGGAAGAGGAAGAAGTAATATTGTTTTTATTTCCACAAGTTTACGTCTTTCATTTAGTTATTTAATTCAGTAATTTTTCTGTTATTTAATTGTTTCATTCTGTTATTTAATCCATGTTTACGTGTTTTATTTAATCCAAGTTTGCGTCTTTTATTAATATTAATCTAAGTTTAATATACAAACGACCACCAACACTTCCCATGATCCGATCACAATAAGGTGGTTTGGTGGACAGAGAAACTTAGAATGAAGCTGGTGTTTGTGGGTGACAGGGTTTGTGCGACGACCTAACTTGGGATAAATAAAACACTAAATTATCGTGTCCAGTATATCAGTGTCTCCTAATGAAGGCGACGCAACGACTCTTTTCACAGTCCCAACGCGTCACTCATTAACCATCGCAGGGTTAATTGTCATATCTACTGTACTAAATTTTGAGTGTCTTTTTGAAGCGAGGTTTTAGAATTCCTTGGTTCACACAGTCTGGGTTCACACAAGTGGTTCTGAGGTTGGCTAGTCACTCCTAACTTTTTACTCTGAATTTCTTCATCTATATAAGTGGTAATTTAACTTGAGAGAATTGCTTCCTGGTACTGGTGTACTGGGAAGTACATTAGTGTCTGGTGTAGGGTACAAACATGAAGACCAGACCAGTATGTGCACTTTAGCTCTTCTCTAGTGCAAATGGCAGAGGGGAAATTGCATGTCATAATAATAATAATAATAATAATAATAATAATGAAATGTAGGTGGGGAGCAGAGCATGGAGGGTGAATATAATGCTAGATGGTGAAATATTGGAGGAGGTGGAGTGCTTAAAGTATTTGGGGTCAAAGGTGACGGTGGAGAGTAAAATAGAGACAGAGGTAAAATCTAGAGTAAATGAGTGAGGAAAGGTGCTAGGAAGAATGAATAGGATGCTTGGCTGTAAGTCACTTAGTATGGATGTAGATAGGAAGTTGTATGAAGGGATAGCAGTGCCTACTGCACTGTATGGAGCGGAAACCTGGAATATGGGAGAAAGTGAAAAGAGAACTTTAAATGTAGTAGAGATGAGATAACTGAGGAGCATGTGTGGTGTGACTCAAATGGACAGAGTCAGGAATGAGGAAGTAAGGAGATGGACAGGTGTCATGAGAGTGTTAGCAGTTCGTGCAGAACAGAGTGTGTTAAGATGATTTGGACATGTGGATAGAATGGAGGAAACTAGAATGTGAAAGAGGATAGGGGGCTCAGATGTGGAAGGTGTAAGGAGGAGAGGAAGGCCACAGAGGAGATGAATGGACACTGTGAAAGGAGCTCTGAGTGGAAGAGGTATATCTGTGGAGTAAGGTAGAATGATTGCGCATGATTGAAACGAGTGGAGGAGGGTGGTGAATGCTTGAAGAGTTGACGCGGCTTCATGGTCCCTGATGGAGGGGCCTACATTGAGTCTGGCCCATGGACCGGCTGGATGCAGGAGGGAAAGTTTGCCATGTAGTGAAGTGGCAGGGGTAATCCACCCTTTTCTCTCCAGCCTTGCTATGGATGCAAACACAGCTTTTGTAGTCCCACAAGGAGATGCGATTGTGCTCTGAATGGGGGTTGTACCCTCCTCCAACAGGGATTGTGGGATTGAGATGTGTTGGGTGTGTGTTGGGGGAAGGGAAGTTCTATGTTTGGGCATTGTTTTTCAGAGGGTGTGCGACGTGTATATATATGTATGTGTAATAATAATGATATACAGCATTTAGTGGCCACCTGTATATAGGAGGTGTGTATATAGGACCGTGTATACGGTCACGATTAGTATAATTACCTCTGCTATTTTAATGGAGATGCCGCCATTTCTTGCCTCATGTCCCACTCATCATCATCATCATCATCATCATCATCATCATCATGGTCCTTGTCGGTGTACCCAGGAAAGTTGGATGTAATAACCTTTCCCGGCGCGGCATCTGTTTGCAATATACCTTGGTTGGACGTGTGTGTGTGTGTGTGTGTGTGTGTACTGAGTCCTCTAATAACTTGTTGGATTCGTCCTCACCGGTGGCCTTCAACTCCACAAAACCGGCAAATGTAAATGAAAAAATATTAGGTGTCCAAAGCTGAAGCCCGAGTGGAGTTGAAAGTCGTAGGTAACTTCCCTGAAATTTTCATGATGATATTTGGTATGATCTAGGATGAGTTAGATTCGGACATTTTCCAAAATCTGGGGCACAAAAACTGAATTTGACTACCATGATAATTCAAAATAGGTTTAAAACCTACCCCAATACTGTAGGTAACTTTCCTGAAAGTTTGTATATGATATCTGGTATGGCCAAGGAGGAGTTAGGGTCAGACATTTTCCCAAATCTGGGGCACAAGAAGTTACTTGTACTGTATTGTACAAATATGGTGTCGTAGACTCATTATCTAGTGGTGAAGAAATGATACACTCAACACCTTGGAGCTCCACTGCCCTCCAATTAGGCCTAGTGCCACACATGTGATGCACCCAACACCTCGAAGCTTCATTCAATAATCTCGGGGCCTGACAATAGTCACAGGCTACTGACAATAAACAGTCCCGAGGGTAAGGTAAGAAATTCTGGTTGCTTTCGTCATTTCAAACTAGCTCGCTTTTGTGTCCAGAAAATTATAAATAATGGTAAAAACAACTGTGCGGAAACAGTTGGTATATGGACGAAGTATAGGCAAATAACAATATCAATGTCGAATTGGCTAGAACCATAATAATCTCGACCAATCCCCCTCGTACAGGATAATGTCAGCAAGTGTATATATGATTATGCCGTACAAAAAAAAAAATAAATAAAAAAAAATAAATAAAATATATTAGTAATAAATAAATAATTAATTAAATATAAAGTAATAAATATAAATTAAAAATAAAGCAAAGCCTAAGCCAGCAGCAGTAGTGGTCTATATTATGACGTCCGTGTTTATCATCACTTTCACCCTCGTTATTCCGTTGGTGTGTCAGGGACGCTGTTACTTACTTATTACTGATCCTCGCCTCAAGTAACCCATTCAATATCATCATCGTTGTGGTCATCGTCATCGTCGTAGTCATCGTCATCGTTGTGGTTATCATCATCGTCGTCGTCGTAGTCCTCATTATCTTCATCGTCGTAGTCATCATTATCTTCATCGTCGTAGTAATCATCATCATCGTCGTAGTCATCATCATTATCTTCATTGTCGTAGTCAACCTCGGTGTACCCAGGAAATGAATCACGACTTGAAGGGGGTCGTTTTATGTCTGTCAACTGGAGGGCAAACTGATTCCTCCAAGCTATACAACAAAACAAGATCCACTACTCGTATGCTGAAGGGATGTGTTTTCTAGCATAGTTTGGAGGAATCAATTACTCTCCAAGTCACCAACAAGAGAGTCTCCCTTTCCTTAGCAGCCTTCAGCATCACCAGACGTACTTGGAGGAATCAATTACTCTCCAAGTCACCAACAAGAGAGTCTCCCTTTCCTTGGCAGCCTTCAGCATCACCAGACGTACTCTACATACAAAATAATGTTAAAAAAAGTTTTCTAATGACGTCTGGAATGTTTTTGTGTAGATGGAGGAAAGTGTAGGCTGTTGTTGTTGTTGTTGTTGGAGTTTCTCAAGTTGTCTGACCGAGCAGCCCCGAGTGTAGGCTGTTGTGAACTAGATGTGATGTTTGTGTGTGTATATGTGTGTGTGTGTGTGTGTGTGTGTGTGTGTTTGCGCCAATAGTTATCTGTGTTGTTGCTTTGACCATCAACTTTAGGCAACTATGTCTGATACGGGTTAAAATCAGTGGAAGTATCGTTACTTGATGACACGCCAATACATATTTTTTGTACAGTTTGGACACACGTTTTCGTCATGTCCAACTTTCTATTAATTATACCTCACATCACTTCGATAACAAAATTTTACCTCACCCTCAAGAATTGAATGAATGACAGAAAAGAATGATTGTTTATGGAACCTCATGTAAAAAAATGGTCCCCCCATCACCCACTATTTTGATATGATGTAATAAACCACACATTTCCATTGTACAAGGTGAGAGAGAGAGAGAGAGAGAGTGAGTTGGGAACTTCTCTCGCAGGCACATAATCATGGCCGTGTGGAATGTCAAGGGAAGGAATGTATCAAAGCAAGAAGATGAAGAAAGTGTTCATGAGAGAAGATTGGATGTGTTGGAAATGCGTGCAACAAAGGAAAAAGAAAATGAATTAAAATGAAAGGGATGGTACGAGGTGTGTCAGAGCAGGTGTGGGAGAACGTGTTGGGAAGTATCAAGGTGTGTGTAAGTGTGTTGATGAATATTTAGTAAAAGTGCACTGAAGCTCTGAATAATTATGTACTGGATGTAATGGGGTAGTTCAATACGTGAAGCTCAAATTTGCAGGAGGAAATATGGCTCTTGTAGTGATTAATTAAGTATGGATGAGAAGGAAGGTATTTTTTTTATTGTATATTTTGAATGGCGCTTTGAAAATAAATACCTAAATATATTTATTATTAGTGATTTAATGGAAGAGTTGTTGGAGTTTAGGTGATGCGAGCGTCTGGGTACGTGAAATAAATAATAATGGAAATAGAGTGATTCGTGTACTGTGTAACATGATCCACGAAACGTACATTATTTTGGAGGATGAAATAAAGGTTCAAATAAATATTACACCACAGTATCTTGACGGTAAAATGTCAGATCCCGCAAAATTTCCAATTTACAATGCTTTAAATTTCATGTTGTATTCCAATTCAAGCTTTGCTGGTTTAAAAAAAATAATTCACAGATTTTAACTCATTCGATCGTACTCAGTCTCACATGCATCTGTGCCACCACATGCATTAATCCATAAAACTCTTATGCATAATATATCAAACTGTCTAAGGGAAATCTATTTGATTCATATTCAGTCTCATTACTAAATAATTTAAATCTTCAGTGTGCTGTATAATGAAAACCATGCATATGATATTATACCATAGTGACTGTGATTAATAATTGTCAAATCCTTTAGCTTAATGCACTCTTTGCTAAATCATCCTCCATCCATAATGAAAAAAAGTTGGTGTAGCTTGTACTTCAGCATAGAAAAGAACATTACACGTGTACATAGATGAGTAAAATTTGAGATGAGACAAAAAATACTTTCAAAATATTATGTTTCACGGAGCCCATTCCTTGTTGAAAGATAATCCAGCGACAGAGAATAAGAGCCATGATAAAAATAATGGTGGTCTGATGAAGGGTCCGGTGGTAAGCAGCGTATGAGAGGCATGTGAGTGAAGGGGACACAAAGAGAATGAGAGGCTAAGTCATTAGGGTGGCCTGGTGGGTAGCAGTGATGATGAAGAACCTCACGTTTCCTACCACGCACCTCAGAAAGATAAAGAGAGAGGGAGAGAGAGAGAGAGAGAGAGAGAGAGAGAGAGAGAGAGAGAGAGAGAGAGAGAGAGAGAGAGAGAGAGAGAGAGAGAGAGAGAGAGAGAGAGAGAGAGAGAGAGAGAGAGAGAGAGAGAGAGAGAGAGAGAGAGAAAGATTATGAACCTGTAAACTAATAAGGCATTATTGCTATTCATACGAGAGGGCACCATGAATCCATTACGAGTAGAATAGAACCTCCTCATAACAGGACCACCTCCAACCCACCCCTACACTTGTCACCCAGATAATGATGATTCTCGGGCGCCAGTGTTGTGTTGTTCTTGGGACCCGAGAGTCTTGTTGTCGTATGAGTGGTGTTTGTGTTATTGTTGGTGTTTGTGTTGTGTTGTTGGTGTTTGTGTTGATGTTGTGAAGGTGGAGACGGGGATATGGACTTGTGTGACTTTCTCCATCAGTGATCCTCTTCCCCATATATACTTCATCACACCTGCTCTCTGTCTTCCCTCCTCTTGTCCTCTGGCTATAATTTCGTCCGTTATTCATTGCCTGTCTTCCCTTCCCTTCCCTTCCCTTCCATTAACCACATCCTGTCTTCCCTTCCCTTCCATTAACCACATCCTGTCTTCCCTTCCCTTCCCTTCCTACTTCTTGTCTTCTCTTCTTTTATTCGATTTTCCTCCACTTGAAGTATGAGTTTATATTATGATATCAAGGCAGTGCCAGGTTCTTCTGTCGATATTTTAGCTAAGGAGTGAAACTTACCTAAGTGCGTGCCCAGAGGTACAGTCACGAGCATACGTTTCTTTACCCCCCTTGGCGAGAGTGAGGTTGAAGTCGTGGTTGGAGAAGGGTCAGGCAAACGAACACTGGGAGTCAGTAAATCATGGCGGCATTAAAGTTGTTGGATTCAAGTAAGTGAACACCTCTAAAGACATATGAAGCATCATCCGAACATTATGAACTGGACCATTTTTGTTCGTCTAGTCCATCTCCAAGAACTACTTCGACCTCACTCTCGCCTGGGGAGTAAAGACACTTATGCTCGTGACTGTACAAGTCAATTTACAGAAGATGGTATTGGAAAAGGACCCTGTATTTGACAGTTTATTATATAGACATTGATATTGTCCATATTATATGTATCCTATTTTCTTTAACCCAGGCAGCTCAGGGGACCTATGCTAAATAAACATATAGTTTAGAAATGTCGAACTTAAAAAAGAGTGCAGACTGCAGAGTATCTCTGAAGTTTTTACTCTTATCACACACACACACACACACACACACACACACACACACACACACACACACACACAAACACACTGATGCACACATACACGCATACAAAGACTAGCATAATTGTCTTACTCTTTGAACTCTCCTCTCTCTCTCTCTCTCTCTCTCTCTCTCTCTCTCTCTCTCTCTCTCTCTCTCTCTCTCTCTCTCTCTCTCTCTCTCTCTCTCTCTCTCCTTCTTTTTCTTCCTCCTCCCCAACCCCCTCCCCCTCCCCCATCACGTTTCGTCCCTGCCCCCGGTGGCATCATTCAAGCGTCAAAGGGTCTGTCCTGTGACTTCCTTTGAGGTTGAGAGGGGCTTGTTAGTGTTACCCTGAGATACAATGGCTGGGAGGCTACTACTTCCCTCCACGCTAACCTAGATTACAATGGATTACACACATTCATATCTATCAGCCTTTGTTAGGTCTACATATAGGGTCTCCAAATATATCTGTATGTGACGGTAGCAGTATGTAACAGTAGGTCTGCTGGAAAGTGAATAGATACAAGAGGGTTTAGAAAAAATATAATTGAGTTTACTGGGAAAGGTTTATATATATGAGCTTTTAAAACGTGATCGACAGTTTAGTTCTATCTGAAAACACATACACACACATACACACATACACACACATACACACATACACACACACACACACACACACACACGGAAACACTTTTACATGACCAAGAATAATTAATAATTATCGATCATTGTTTGTTTCTCAGATGAGGATAGAATAAAAATCAGCAGTAGTTAACAACAATATATATTTAAAATTTCTTTAACACATTGATATACAAGTCAGTTATAATTATAAATACAGTAGGTGGCTGCCTCAATATTCACGAATTGCATCGTTAGTATCACAAACCCACCATTAAAGTGATACAGAAACACTCAGCAATATTTTACACTGGGTCGTCTATGGGGCTGCATTCAATAATAGTGGTATTGCTTATCGCAGCTCAATTTTCGTGGCTTTTGTTATTATAGCAAATGTATGTCTTCTGATTATATTCCTCTATAGCAGTGTAAGATGAAGTATGTTAGGAATATGTTGCTTAAAAAGGGAAAATATAGTCAATTGTAGTGTGCTTCATGTAAGGTTAGTATAATGCAGTATGTTTAGCTGATAACCTTAATTCATGCCGACTGATGGTCGCCTCGAAACATACTAACCGAGGATTACCGAAGAGACAATAGCAAGTGGTTATTACTGTATCAGTTTCTGTCACATGTTATAATGTACAGTAGAATGTTACACCACGCCGGATATTCATATTATAAAGAACTATTGAAATATCTAATGCAACAGTAGGAAGAATATCATTACATTTTATAGTTTCCTCGGGAGTCATTGTAGTATTTTTATTCTCTTTTCTGAATAATCAAAAGACAAGCCTAAACACTGTCCTCAAGCTCAGTGTGGTGTACAGGTTTGGTCCAAACACTGAGTCCGGAACAGCCAACAGTGTGGCGGTGACCTTTGGGCCGATGCTCCCACGCCTGTGAGGTGATTCTGAAGTTTTCATTTCTCTATGATTATCTTTCGTTTTTTCCTCTTACCCACTCGAAAGAAAACATTTATAATTATTGACTGATCTTTTGACTCTAATGAAATCCTGACGGAGGGACACAAAAAAGTGAGTACTGAAAAGTTACACAGAGGGGTTACAAAAAACTGTAGCTCTGCCACCAGCGTTTTAATTATTTACACTAACACATTTGTGCATGCACACCACATCCTGCACATTGACTCTCGTTCTATCACACACATACTTTAAATACATACACACAAGCGTGCAAGATTCCAAATACAATGACAGCCCTGCACAGGTATCGATAGGGTAAACAGATAAATGAGAAAAATTAACAGATATACATATAGATAGAAAGATGAATAGACAGACAATAAAATACAACACACACACTCACACACGCAAACACATCAGAGGGTCAGGTCTGAAGGATATTATGATGGACTCGTGACTCTCCTCGTTTTCACTGACCTCTCCTGACCCCTCCTATCTGGATGGATTATTCCCGTCTCCTTTATCCACTCACTGGCCCAGCAAACTCCTTTCCAGCTTTTCTTTTTCCTTCGTATCTTTGTTATAAAATATGTAGATGGTGCATCATTTTCTCTGCATACTTGTGGGCGCCTGACCTCAGTAACTGGCACACAGGGAGGGGGGGCGGTTTGTATCCCCCTCCCTACACACACCCACGCACTGATTCACCAACTTTACATAACAATACCCATCCGTCTCTGCCTTCACTACCACCGACATTACGCACACACAAACGTCCATAGCTATCACACACACACACACACACACACACACACACACACACACACGATATTTTCACCACCATAGAGACCACTCACTGTACGTCAACGTAGTTAAGGTACTCATCCCACGCCCACCTCCCATTTCTTTCAGCTTCACCTACTCATCTCTTTCAGTTCTTGGCCACTCTTCATCGCCTCATCTCTTGACTATAATCTCTACTTAAATACTCGACCACACACTTTCTAAACAATCAACTACTCACCACTCTTGAAGGGGGCAATTTGTTGGGGTGAACTGGACGACCGCTGATGTCCACAAAAATTTCCAGGAAACAAGCTACCTACTCAATACACGAGTGAGATAGGTTATGTTTTTGTAGCATAGTTTGGAGGAATCAGCAGCCTTCCCATCCTCCGGCAACAGATGCATGGCCACTTTAGTCCCCAACTCATGCACTCAACCCTCTCAGGCAAATCCCACTCAAGCGCATCCCTAATTGTTTCGTCCTCCCACTTCGCACTTAAAACCACTTCATACAGCACCTTCTCAAAAAAACACTTCAGGACGTCCAACTTAAAGGGGAATTATTATCATGGAATATTTGGGTATATTGATTCCTTCAAACTATGTCAAGAATCAGACTACCGAATACTATGATGAAGTTATCTGTTTCTTGGCAGAGTTTGGGGGAATCAGTATTTTTTATTATTCTTATTCTCCCATCAGAGTACAACACCGCCATCCACTTCAATTTCGATTCCCACTAATTGTTGTTTATTTTTCTACCGTATTCATCTTCCAAAATATCCACCTCCATACGCGGATCATCTCCTACCAGCATCCATCATTCATTGTAGTCTATCCATCTCTATTTACTGTAATCAACGCCTTTCACCTGTAATCACCTTTCCCTATTATCTACCTATTCCTGCATTGGGCATATCACCTTTCCCATTTATTCTTTTTTCCATTATTTATTAATTCAACCTATCCCAACAACAAAATCCTTCATCGAACCTCCACCCTCCACCACGACTGACCATCATACAACAGACCAGACTGAGAAGGACATCACCCTTCTCCTCTAGATCATTAGTTCTCTGAAGCCTTCAAAGTCCACCTTGCCCTTGCCATCTCGTCGATCTCGTCAATGATCTCGTTCAAGTCGCTTTCGGAGAGCTTGTTGTCCAGTTCCCTCAGGATTTCCTTCAGGGTCTGCGTCGTGATGTAACCGTTCCCTGCCCGAGTAACACAAACATAAGATTGTAATACTGAACTGATGACAAAATTGATATTAGTAGCAGCATACAGTGATACCAATATCATAAATAAATCTCTGGAACTTGCAATACCACTGATACAGATAGTAACAGATGGAGATAATACTATAACTAAAAAAAAAATCTGTTAGTATGTGATCTCCATGTATGAGTCCCATCTGAAACAGAAATAACAACAAAAATAAGAAAAAAAAACAGGCAGTGATAATGATATAACCAGCTTTCTTAAGTCTGTTGTTTTCATTAGAGTCACGGGGCCTGGATTTGTATGCAGCATGATTTTTATACAACAACATGTATATTGTATAAGATAGTGGAGTAATTGCGTTGGATTTCGAAATAACGAGTTGCATCTACGAACATACAGACACCCTATAATTCGCCCGTAGCGTCACAGGTTCATTAACAGAGTACAAGACAGTAGGGCCAGTTAATCAAGGTTTGTTTGCCTGTGTGAGTGTGTGTGTGTGTTGCAGGAGCTGGTTTTCTGGGCATCGACACATTGAAATCAAGACTCCATACAGTTTTTGGCTAATTATTCATGACCTCAAAACCTAGATGTGTGAGATGCGGAAAGGTGTGTTGAAGTGAGTGCAAGAGCAGAGAGAGAGAGAGAGAGAGAGAGAGAGAGAGAGAGAGAGAGAGAGAGAGAGAGAGAGAGAGAGAGATTAGTGTCAGGAGAAAGTCAAGGGAGGGAGGAAAAGGAGAGAGATGAGGTGGGGAATAGAAAATAGTGTAGTGACAGAAGGTTATGAGGAATAGCAAAGAGGAGAAAGGGGGATAAACGAAAGGAAAGAATCACACCAGAAAGAGAGAAGGGAAAAGATAAAGAAGAAGGAGGATGAGGAGAATTATAATAAGAAAAGAAGCAGTAGAGGCAAAAATGGAAGGGTGAAGATGTAAAAAGAGAGATACGAGAAAAAGAAGAGAAAATTACCACAGAAGTACTGAAGGCAAAAAGATAGAACAAATTGATATTGGCAGGAGAAATGGGGAAAGCAAAAGAAAAATGACTTAGTAGGAAAAGAGAAGAAATAACTGTGGGCAGAATATACGTCAAGACACCATATGAAGAAAAACCTCTGACCTGAAGAACCCATGAGTGATTATAAGTACGAGAAGAGGAATTAAGGTTGGAATTAAGGGACCACGAGATGTAGTTAGAAAATTGGAGGTTTGCGAGTCCTTCAAATATTGCCACGAAACGTCACCTATATAGAACGAGTTTGTTTCGTGGCATAGACTGGAGGAATCAGAAGCCACCAAGTCTCACACACGATCACAGGGTCCTTATTAAAGTTTACAAATATTGCAGTCGTTTCATGATCAGCAAAACGAAAGGAAACAGGAATCAAACCAAAACGTGAAGACTGCTGCTGGAATTATCTGAGTTAATGGTGTGTGTGATCATTGAAATAGTAGGTTACCAGAAGGTCAATGATCCTCGACGCTGTACCGGAAATTAACACTCGACTGAGGGAATCTGTTTAGTCTCCATACACTAGAATAATAGTACAGGAAGCTTACATTCACCGACAACATCATGGGCCCCATTTAGCTGCTATGATAATTTGTAGTGAAGTGAAGTAAATACTGTAAAACTGGAAATCTAATGGTTAAGGAATAATTAAGGAAGTTGAGATACACTAGTGGTAAGGGAGGAGGAGATTGGTACGAGTAATGTTTGTGAAATGATAAAAAATATCTATATATATCTCTTATCAAAGGTCGATGGAATTGAATCTGGTGGTGTATTGGTTGGTTTGGTTATAAGGGGGCCATTTTCTGGAGAGCGATTGGAGTCTACGTAGTCCACTGAACAATGCAAGAAAACAAGTTTCCTACTTGTACACTGAAGTGGTGTGTTTTCTAGCATAATTGGGAGCCCTCAAAAATCGTCAAAAAAAAAAAAAAAAAAAAAAAAAAAAATATATATATAATATACATAATTATTTTCTGGAAATAACAATCTGAAGTGCTACATACAGTATGAGCATAAAACTGTTACATTTAATATAAGTGGACGGGACCATAACAACACTGGCTGGCACTGGTATACCAACACAAGCTCATAAACCCACATAAAATTTTATTCTACGATTTCGTCCGTGTACCAAATTGGCTAAAGTGTCAAGGTAGCCATTTATTTATTCTATTTACATACAGTACTATTATATTTTATTTTTTATAACTGAACGGACGATGGCCAGCCCTTTGCAAAAAATAAATAAATTAATTAATTAATATAAAATAAACAACAAACAAACAAATAAATAAATAAATAAAGCACTATAACGGCTACTAGTGGATAATTTCCTATCACTGAAAAAGTAATCTAATTTTGAAGATTATTTCCTCCTTGAACGTTGTGGGAGAGTATATGATTTCGCAGCCAATTATGTCGATCTGTCCATCATTCTGTCTGTTTGTCTGTGAATAAATATCTCAGTATTATTAACCGGTTTCATAATTTTTTGTGGGCAGAGAGATATGCTCCAAGGAACAATTTATATAATCTAGAAGCGATCATCAGAGCTCAGGTTACGGTAGGAGAGCAAAGGTCCCCCATATCTGCGAATAAGCGAAATGTAATAAGGGTGATTATGTCCGTAGACTTTCTCGATTAATAAATCTGCCTGGGTGGAGGCTTGTTGTCTCAGTACGCCTTTCTTGTTAGGATAGTAATATGTACAGTCACGAACACTAATAAGTATCCAAGGTGTGCTTCGCATGCCTAGAGACAGTAAATAAATGCACAATAAGATCTCCATTGGAATTACTTGGTTGATGAATTGGACTGTTCAAAGCTGTTCAACCAAAGCTGTATACGTATTAGTGCTCGTGGTTGTACAGTTGAAAGGAAAATATATCCTCCTCATAATCTGAAATAAGTAACATATTATAGTACAGTATAGTACAGTACTATGGTAAGTAATTATTTATGGGTGAATTGGAGGGCTGATGATTCCTCCAACTTATGGTACAAACAAATCCCTCGGGTACTCGCAAGTTGACTTAATGTGTTTCCTGGCATAGACTACCCTAAGGGGAATCAGTGGCTCTGATACTTTGATCACTAAAGATTATCCCCATTACAATTTGGCTTTCTTGGAATATTTAAAGTCTCTCCTTCATTATATGAGCTGGAGCCCTACTTCCTATACACTCTCATTTCAATTATGGATACGAGGGAGTAAGACACCCTCGAATGAATGTTTGCTGCTGCTGTGATATGTATGTTACTTGAACCCCAACTGCCTTCCGTGTTAATA
>JAWQEG010004593.1:55000-104086 GCA_033782935.1 Petrolisthes cinctipes | reverse complement strand
GTAGTAGCAGTTATCAGTAATAGTAGTAGTTGTAGTAGTAGTAGTAGTAGAAGTAGAAGTAGAAGTAGAAGTAGAAGTAGTAGTAGTAGTAGTAGTAGTAGTAGTAGTAGTAGTAGTAGCAGTTATCAGTAATAGTAGTAGTTGTAATGTGATGCCTTAACTCACTAACTTGGCATTATTAACAAGTAAACAACAACTAGGGTCAGATACCTCCCCTCCTACTTCCCCTGCACCAACCATAACACACTACATTAATACTCAGAAGACGAGGTTATGAGGTATTGAGACGAAGAGAAAAGGGGAGTGGGAGAGAAGAGAGGGAAGGGGCCTGAGGGATGAGGAGCAAAGGAGAGAAGGTATATATGGGGGAGAGGATGAGAGAAAGGGTTAATTAATCATACAAAAGCAGGAGAGAATATGAGACGGGAAAAGACAGTGTAGGAAGGATAGAAGGATATGAGAAGGGAAACAGTGTGATTGGTGAAGAGGAAGGAGGAGGAGGAGGAGCCCGACAGGAAGAGGTCAACGAGATGGATGATGATGATTATGTAAAGTAGAAAAAAAAAATGAAAACTGTGTTAGACCAGAATGACCTTGTCGTCACATGGGAAAAGGAGACAGAGAGGAGGGAGAGCAAGCACGAAGGAAACTGCAGAAAGGAGGGACAGTTAGAGGGAGGGAAAAGCTGCGGATCGGGTCCGAAGGGGCGCCAAAACTCTTAAAATATTACACTCATCCAAATAGGCAATATCTCCCGACGAGGCTACGAATGTATAATATCAGCTGTAATATATATAGGGTATACATATACATTTTTTTTATTTCTGACTGATTACAATGGGGTAAGCGGTGGTGGCCGAGGTACAGTCATGGCTATTAGTCCATGAGTATGGGGGGGGGGGGGGAGGGGGTACAGTTATCTCTTGTAATTCTAAGATCAAAAAATGTACCAAAACAACATTACTAACATTACGTTCAGCTGCTAGCTACCACGGTCAGACGGGTGTAGAAACTTAACTTGTTTGAACCCTCTGCCCAGTATCGGCTGTGACTTTGCACCAACCCCTTGCTCATGGACTTTCTGCCATGGCTGTACTGACGATAACCAAAATGTTGTCCTTCGAACCGTCATATGTTTCTTGTTGTTTGTATGAGGCTGAATACTCTACCGTACTGCAATTATCATGTGTGTTGTAGGTACGCCTGTCTGGATGTAATGAACCTACTGTATGTGTGTGACAAATCCTTACATGTGTGTGTGTGTGTGTGTGTGTGTGTGTGTGTGTGTGTGTGTCGTGCACTTTACCGAAGACAAAGAGGCGAAATGGGGACTGTCAAGAGAATGTCCTTATGATGAAGTGGCAATATCGCAAGAAGGATAATTCTGCAACCACAATTTCCCACATACATAATCCATTCAATATACTGTAAGCTACACCAAAAGTTACCCATTTTTTGCTTTTCAAAAATTACATTATGTTCTGGATAAAAGAGAGGTAACTACTTGATGAAAAATATAAAGTTTAGAATGATATTATCTTTATGTGACATGTGACTTAAGATGACCAAGGATTCCTGGTATAGATAATTATTATAAGGGAATTATAGTGAAGAAAAATATATATACAGTATATATGTCTCTCTTACCTTCCTAGAAGTAGACGCTGTGATAGGAGGTGGGTGGGTTATTTTTAAGGCGGTGGTGCTGATGTTGGTCTAGTTGGTGATTACGACGGTGTAGAGAGGGTGGGGTAAGCTTGGGTGGTAGTGGTGGTGGTGGTGGTGGTGGTAGTAGTAGCGGTGGTGTTGATGGTGATAACGTTGGAGTGTTGGTAGTAGTAGTGGGAAGAGCTTGGTGGTGGTAGTAGTAGGTAGTGGTAGTGGTGGTAGTAGTAGGTAGTAGTGGTAGTGGTGGTAGTAGTAGGTAGTAGTGGTGGTGGTGGTGTTGATGGTGGTTACGTTGGAGTGGTGGTGTTGACAGCAGCTACAGTGAGGTAGTAGTGGTGGTGTAGGTGGTGTTGGTGGTGGGGAGAATACCTGGTGAGAACACTACTCCACTCTACTCCACGTGAGAACATCCTAAATCTTAACCCTCTCGTGCATCATGGCTGTCGTTGCACTTGTATGAATAAAACATTTTCAAGTTACGTGCTTCGGTATTTCTATTTTATGGAGCCTGGTATTTCTAACCAATTGCATTTTTATAAAGATTGGTGTTCGAAGACATAGTTAGTTTACTTAATCAAAGCACATTACGTTCGTACCCATGAAGAGCGACCGGCAATTTTCAGAGCACCCGAGGATTTAATTGAAGCACAGAGAGCGAACGAGGATACTAATCAGAGTTTAGGAAGAGCTAATAATGTGTTGATTTGTCAGTGATATGCGAGGTGAGGTGAGGCAACAGTCGATAACATTCATCACTAACCTCATTCCTTGACACCAACACCGTGATAACTCAAGATGGTTTCCTCCTTTCTCTTCATTACTGTTCCTGATTCGCTGTTATGGTCTTTATCTAGTTAACATTCATCACTAACCTCATTCCTTGACACCAACGCTGTGATAACTCTTGATGGTTTCCTCCTTTCTCTTCATTACTGTTCCTGATTCGCTGTTATGAATGGTCTTTATCTAGTTACTCTTCTGTTTCTGTTACATCACTGCACAAAAACATGTCACATCACAATTCACGTAAAAGACAGTCACTATCTATTAGAGCATATTCTATTTATAATGTATTATTTATCATATTTCAATTCATTATAATGTTTTTGCTTCAAGGGGATTAAAGGTATAATGTAACCTGATAAGTACAGCACTGTGTTAATATTAAACTTCCCCTGAGTGTGAACATTTACTTAATTTCAATGTAAATACTCAGACGTGTGTTTTTCAGTTCGTCCTCTCTAAAGACCGACCATCCCATTAAGAAGTTAAATGACCTGATAAGTTGATGCTAAGCAAGATGACATACCAATTAAGGGACCCATGCAGTGTTGTAGCCAGAAAATTGGAGGTATACGAGTCCTTCAAATATTGCCACGAAACACGACTTATTGGGATGGCGCTTGTTTCGTGGCATAGGCAGGAGGAATCAGAGCCTCCAATTTTCATACACGATCATAGGGTCCTTAACGCTGCTTAGGTAAGGAAGGACTCATCCACGTGGCATCATGACCAGACCAGCATTACTTAACTAGACGCTTTTGATGGCTAAGGGGGATTTTAATTAGTGACGAGTAATATCGCTTTTTATAGACACTTAATTAAACAGTAAAGAGCGTCCGACTGTCTGCCTCATAAAAAAAAAAAAATATTAAGCAAAGACTCCACAACAATCAGTCTTCATAAATCACAGAACCAAAATAATGTGGGTATAATCTGAACCACGAATTTATACAACAATCAACGTTAGCCTAAGTATTGTTGTAGAACCTGCCACTGTAATTTCCCCGGAGAACAAAAAATATTTCAATACCAGTGTACCAGGTAAGTAATTTTCATCACACAAATCGACCACTTAAAGATTAGAACCCCGAGTCAGTCATTGTTACGAGAAGAGCCAACCGAGTGAGTGAGTGAGTAGGCGAGTGAGTGAACAAGAGCGGGAGCCAGCGACCTGACCAGACCACTGCCAAACCGTGACTGACTTGGTTGGACTTGGTTTGTCTCGGCAGACCGTCTCGCTCACTGCCTCACTCTGCACCCTCCCACACATAACACACCGTACTCCAGCCTCACTTGCACACACACACACACACACACATAGATTATAATTATACACAAACACACACACGTAGATTATAATTATGTACAAACACACACACACACACACACACACACAGACAGGTATACGATTACATCCCAGTGTACAGATCCACTCATACAGATAAAAAATTGTGCAACAGACACTTATGCAAGCCACAACCAGACTTAAGTTCTAGCGATATACATATAAGAATCTCGTCATCATCATTATTTTCAAACATCATATTACTCTCTGCATCTCGTGGCTTTGTATTCCAACCCGTCTCTATTAATCTGTTTTTTTCTCTTCATTGGTGTGTGTTTGTTTGTCTGCCCTGGCATCTTTGTTCATCTCTGAATTATATTGTTATTCTGTCAGTTTAATTATCAGTATGTTTTGTGGTTTCGAGGTATAGAGTCTTACCTCAAACCATTATTTTCGATATTATTATTGTTGTAGTCAGAACCTACTGCACTTTCATCTGCACGTTTCCTTACCTTATAACAAGTACTCATTTTAACATAGAGTCAGTCATACAAGTAAAATTCCCGGCCTCCCCAATCCCCTCTCCCAAGCAAGACACCTTTTACATCGTGTGTTATCTTTTCTGGTAACAGTGTACCAGACGTCAGAGCCTTAGAGGTATGGGTGTGGGGATGGGGATGTTTAGGGGGAAGGCTGGTCTGCTCGAAACACACATGCATCAACATACGCTTCGAAGGTCTTATCTACAGTTTATTTACAGTGTATCGAACGAACCAACGCTCTCCTCGAAGCACCACCACCAATCACGTCGGGTACACTGTTAGCAGAACCGATATGCCACGAGTTTTACAAAGTGTCCTCCCAGGTGGGTCTGTATTTCTGTGAATGACTGTACATAACTTAGATAGACATATATGAAAACATTATTGAAAATCTTTTAATAAGGTTGTTTCACTCGCAATAAATCTCGATGTATCGATGGCCTTTAATATACCAAAAGTTTATTACCCTAAAAAAAAAAAAAATCTGTGTGTTTGGTATATCCTCTCAGTGTGTGTGCGTGTGTGTGTGTGTGTGTGTGTGTGTTTTATAACCTCCGTGGGTGTTATATCCTCTCAGTGTGTGTGTATGTTATAACCTCCGTGGGTGTGGTATATCCTCTCAGTGTGTGTGTGTGTGTGTGTGTGTGTGTGTGGCATACATAAACAATATACACTCATCTTTTTCATTTAGGGGTCCACCACCAGAGGTAATAACACCACCACCACCACCACGGAAGCCCCTTGATGGTGCCGCCTATGCAGTGCTTCCTCTGTGCGTTGCCAAGGGAAGGTAAACAAAGCGGGCCCTCTGTTATCGCATCACTCACACACCCTTTTGGTTCATTAGCTGGGGAAGAGGTTTGGTGTTGGTTTTATATACTTGAAATGTGTGGAGCGATGGATGGATGATATTCTCGTGATAACAAGGTACAGTCGGCCTCAGGAATTCATACACACGAACCGTACTACTCGCATGAATATCTTTTGGTAATTTAAGGGGGTAATAATAGCCTAGACTTTTTGTACTGTACAGCCACAATCAAATAACCACCGACACTTTCCTTCCATCGTGCAGATATATCAGTATCATTTCAAAATATAACCATGTAACACCTTTTGTCAACTCAACCCCCTCAATTATTATTATGAGGTGCTGCAAAATCATACACGTATAGTTCTTTATTACCAAGATATTTACTACGATGGAAGGAAAGTGTCGGTGGATATTTGATTGTTCGGTACATCTCTTGGTAATTAAACAGGTGGACATCAGTATTAATTAAGGGGGTAATAATAGCCTACACTTTGCCTTGATTCCTCCAAAGCATGCCAGCCAGGAAACAGGACCAGATAAACAGAGATAATGGTGGCACGTTGTTTGGAATAGTTTGGAGGAATCAGTTACTTCAGATTTACGTATAACACTGCAATACACCTTTAAGTTATTACTATTCAAGGACTTGTTCAGTGGAATAATAATAATAATAATAATAATAATAATAATAATAATAATAATAATAGTTGATATAAATAAATGTTGAAGATGCAAGTTCGTATAATTATTTAGTGCTGTTGCCAGGTACCATTTTCTCTCTCTCTCTCTCTCTCTCTCTCTCTCTCTCTCTCTCTCTGGTACTATAATAGGTGATCTTCTGTTTTCGTGGCATAATTTTTTTGGAGGAATCACAGACCTTCCAATTCACCAACAAGAGAATCTCCCCTTAAATAAGAGACTGAGAGAATAATAAGGGTAATGAATACGAAATAACAACATTCAGTACAGTACAATAAAGATTATTAATAACACATGTTGCAATTTTATTACTATTTAGGACAGGAGTAAATTCGATAGCAAAACCAAATATATCAGATGGACGGGTGGTGTTGTGTTTCCGTTTCGTCTTCAGTTCTCTTCATCTCTTTCAATTTTTCCCATTTATCTCTTCTCTCCTCCTCCTTCTCCTCCTCCTTCCTTCTTCCTCTCCTCTCCTCTCCTTCGCTTTCCCTTCCTATTATACTGTGCAGGGTTATTCAAAACTATACCGACAAAATTACAGTCCTGACATGATATTCAACATATTTCCATGTATATTTTTTCCTCTCAAAAATAAAAGGCTAATTACAGACATGAAAGCCAAATCCATTACCGTGGGCGAACGATCGAACACTTCAAAATCAACCCCAAACCCCCCACATCACCTCCTTTCTTTCTCGGGTACAATGTATGAAGCAATGAACCCTTACCCATCACATTACATGAAACACAAAGCCTGTTTTAATCACGTGATGGCTAAGGGTTCATTGCTTCATACGTTGTAATAACTTCCCTCAACTACCCGAGAGAGAATAGGGGGTGATGTAGGGGGTTTGGGGTTGATTTTGAAGTGTTCGATCGTTCGCCCACGGTAATGGATTTGGCTTTCATGTCTGTAATTAGCCTTTTAAGATGTAAAGATTATGTTAGCAGTATTCTTCCAAACTGGCCTCAGATGAAAGGGCTGATAGGAAACTACTGTACTGTGCATTTAAAGGAACTCTACTTCTTGTATACAGTCACTACAAATAAAAAGGTCACAAGGCAAGGAGTCTTATCACAGTTTGAATAAAACAACCGGTTACAAAACAAACATTGAATTAAACTATTTCCTGAATACTTTGGCATGCTACATTTACAGCATAAAAAAATATCATAAAAGTTGTTATTTGCAGGAGTTAGGTTGGATGGACTAACAGGAATTGTATGCTTAAGAATGCATAACTGGGTAATTATGACCAACAACAAAGATGAAAGTAACTCAAAGGGTTCCATGACCTTAATGAGACACATTTCTGGGGCCTGAATCTTCAGTGTTGTAAACATCTGGCACTGACTGAAGTAGCAATCTGGAAAAAATGGTAAAATTACTGGAGAGCAATACAGCATTGGGATTAGAGAGTAATGCATTCAATATTGAATGAACACTTTACTAGAATCCCACTCAATACATATACACTTATCAATGCATTTGTGTCATGTTTTGGTCTACACAAGAAACACACACATGTACATGTGTACAACCACACACAGAGTCTTGTCTGAAAGTACAATAATGAAAGTAAAACATATGTAAGTTAAGAAATTCCATGTAAAATCCATATCACACTAAGTACACACATAAGATTCTCCTCACTTGCTTTTTATAACATACCAATTTAATAAATACAGTTCCCTACCACTTAAGAAACAGGATTTAATACATTATCAGAATTAAAGAAGCTTGTAACATTTAATTTTCTCATAAACATTAAGAGTTATATTTCCATAGGTATAAACTTATCTCAACTATCCATCTGGGTGAAGAAGTCCATTATCTGTGTACCATTCATACTTACTGTATATACCACCCACGAGGGTGAGACCAAAAAAACAAGGAGATGGGAGAGTCATTTCTCTATACCTTGACTGTCTAGTCTCAACACCACAATCTAGAGAGATGTCAGAGAGGGCAGCTCCTACAAAATAGTATAAAATTCAGCCTTCCATGTGATAAGTAGATATTTAATTAGGTAAATAAATAAATAAAAATAAGAAGAAAATAAAACAACATTACAAATACTGATTGGGTTTAACCTTAGATGTCTGTCAATTTCATAAAAAACTGCTGATAGGTTGCTCCCCAAACAGATACCTAATGTATAATATATTATAAAATAACTTGCCTGCTTCATTCCACTCAAAAGATGATGAACGCCTCCATAATTATACGCTTCTTCTCAGCTTTGGTGATTCCACCAACATGTTGTTTTGTCTACTGGTAATATATCATCTTCTGCAAACCTCTTCCTACAGGCCAGCCTATACTCTTCCACAGAGTTGTTTGACCTGGTAAATAAATAGTTCACAACATTCAGACATATATTTATCAGCTGCCATAGGTACAGTTGGACACATGAATTGGTGGTACAGCCCAGGTGAAAGATACTTGTCCCATTTGAGTAACCACCAGTGTCTATTATCAGGTAGTTGGTTTTTATTACCATCCTCAATACTGACTTCTGCCCCTGATGTCTCCTGTTTGGCACTAAGGAACTTGATATTGGCAGAAATGGACCATCTTTCACTTGGGCTGTACCACCCATTCATGTGTCCAACTGTACATCATAAATATCCCAGGTAGAAATTAAGGATTTAGGTTAGAGGCTATGTACTGTATATCTAACCTTCTATATTCCCCTTAAAGGGAGGCTGACATAAAATGAGAACTGGTTGCTGAAATAATGAGAATAGTCAGGAGTAATGTTGCAAAACAGGAATGTGTTGGCTATCCCAATGTGCTGAAACTGCCTAGGTATTTTTTTAGGATTCGCAGTACACATATAGCACCAATCTGTAGGTACGCCAGTCTTTATAGGTCTGTATTGGCTATAGGTATAGATATCTTGTATTAAAAAGACTGAGTTGTGTACCCTAAGCAGAATGTAGTTACATCAGGATATATTAATGGTTGAGAAAGGCATGTGTGTGAGTGGGATGAAGGGGACTTAGTCCTCATAAAACACTTAACGTATTACTCATACCATAGACTTAATATTATGAAAATAAATAGCTTACTTACGTCAAAGCCATGATGATGAAGAAGTAGTAGTAGTAGTTACTTCACTCACAGTTAGCGAACGAGCAACAAAAATGCAGAGCAGCAGGAGGCCAAGAGTCGCAGAGCGACTCGTGTCTCAGTGGTATCCGGTCATTTCGCCCACACTATGGAGTCATTTCGCCACACTATGGAGTCATTTCGCCCACAGGTCATTTCACCCACACTGTGGAGTCATTTCGCCCACACTATGGAGTAATTTCGACTTTCGAGAATCGTCGAATTAAGTGACTTTCGAGAATCATCGAACTAAGTGACTTTCGAGAATCATCGAACTAAGTGACTTTCGAGAATCATCGAACTAAGTGACTTTCGAGAATCATCGAATTAAGTGACTTTCGGTTAATTTACCTGACTGGTTTGGTGGTTCATTACCTATGTTTTGTAATTGGCCATGATCATAGAATTAAAACAGTTCCTGGCAAGATGGTAGACTGCACAGACGAGTGTATTCAGTGCCTCGTACCTGTAAGGGCAAGAAGGTCATCAGTGTGACATGTGTGGTTAGTGGCAACACAGGAAATGTAGTACTGGCATATCTGGTGCTGATTACTGGACAGCTGTGAAATCCGGTATTTCCATTGATTGGAATTGTAATACCTGCACCTGCACTGACGAACCAACGTCCCATCCAGTGGACGACCCAGCCACCCCTGCAATTGATGACCCACCTGACTTGCCAATGGAACTAGAGGAATCACTTGACGACCCAGCCATACATAATAATGAACTGCAGCCAGAAAGTTAAATTACATTCCAGCTCTTTGAGAAGGGCACACAGCGTGGTAGAGACAAGCTCCTTGACAGTCATGGGTACACTTACAACAACAAAATGCAGCGATCGAATGTAACTTACTGGCAGTGTACTGTCCGTCCTAAAAGAAACCCATGCAAGGCACTAGTAACACAGAGAAATGGAAAATTTGTAAAGAACAACGTGTTGCACAACCATTCACCATCAACTGGCTCTGATATCGCCACTAAAGTAACATTACAGGTAAAGAAACTGGCAGCACAAGATCTATTTAAGCCAGCGTCAGCTATAGTGGATGATGTTCTGCTAAAAGAGATGGGAAATGCACCATGCCCTAGTTTGCCTAAGCCAGCAGGGCAAGATCTTCAGGCTAAGGCACTCTATAAATCACTTGTTACCCCTGAAATAAACCTCAGTCAGTTTCGTTTTCATTACAGATAGTCAACAGAGAAAATTGCAATACTAAAGCGTATACTTGTGTGTTCCATCCATAGTTTTGTTGCTAGATTTTATAATAGTGTCTTAATTAATGTGAACGATGTCATCAGATGATTCACGAATCCATTATCTTATGTTTTTTTATTTTAGTATTTAAAGGTTTTCTCTTAAATTATGATAAATTCCACCATCAGACTATTATCCTATATATATATATATTATATATTATTTATACCTATACAGTATAACTATTAGTGCCGGGGCTGTTCGGCCAGACAGCTTGAGGAACTTCAACAACAACAACTATTAGTGCTATTAATCCTTCTAGTCAACTTATCAATCAGTCAATCAATCAACATGGCATTTCATACAAAAATCTGACGGAAATATAACTCTTAGGTTTGAAGATGTTTGATGTTATCGTTACCTGTGTGTGTGTGTGTGTTTGTGTGTGTGTTTTCCACGTACTGTACACTTTGTCTGGTACTTCTTAGCCTAACCTAACCTAACCAAGAAAAGTTATGCCCATTATCTACCTACATAGGTCTTCAGTATATGCCTCACACACACACACACACACTTCTCAACATGCATCTCTATACACACACACACACATTTCTCCACATGCACCTCTGTACACACATACACATCATTCTGTATACATTATTATTCTACATTTACATCGCCTTAATGACTACAACGAAAACAATAAGCAATAAACCCCAAATAATAATAATAATAATAATAATAATAATAATAATAATAATAATAATAATACATTATATTTCACTGACAAAGTATGTAAAAAAATTAATAATGAGCAAATGGCGATTTTTCGTTACACATGGTTCTAACTCTAAAGGGAAGAGTCTTTTGTTGGTAAATTCGAAGGTCTCTGAATCCTCCAACCCATGCTATGAAACAGATCCCCTTTTAGTACCATTGAGGGCGTGTGTTTTCTGGTATCTAAAGGAGGATTCAGTAGCCTTCCAATATACCAACAAGAGAATCTCCCCTTAAGAAACCCCGTGATGTAATAAAGTAATTGGTGGTTAGTGAGTCCTTCAAATATTGCCACGAAACACCACCTATATTGAAGGAGCTTGTTTCGTGGCATGGTCAGGAGGAATCAGAAGCCACCGACCGCGTCTCATGCACGATCACAGGGTCCTTTTAAAGCGACCCTCACACGAATAACATTTACTCAAAATTCTCAAATATTGATTGTGTTACTGATGGTGTGAGGCATGTAGTGAATATAGTGTGTCATAATGTAAAGGGAAGATAGAGTATAATTATATATGGAGGAAGGAAGACAGTGTTAGGCCAGAAAGACCTTGTACCCCAAAGAAAAAGAGAGAGACAGAGATGAGGGCCAGGATGTGCGAATTAAGGAAAAGGATTTAATTAAGGAAAGGCGGGAAAGCTGAAGAGAGGAAAGGATAATGGAAAGATGTGAAAAGGGGAAGGAGACGAAGAGAGGGAGAGAACGTTTAATTAAGGACCCTGATATCGTGTATGAGAATTGGAGGCTTCTGATTCCTTCTGCCTATGCCACGAAACAAGCTCCTTCCATGTAGGTGGTGTTTCGTGGCAATGTTTGGAGGACTCACTAACCTCCAAAATTCTGACTACAACACGGGGTCCTTAAGTAGGATGAGAATGAACGATGAGGAAAGAAGGGAAAACTGAATAAAGAGGAAGGGAGGGAGGGTGGGATGATAGAATAAATGAATAAATGAGAGAAGCAGGGAGGAGAGGTTTATAAAAGTGGAGGTTTATAAAAATTGTGAAAAAGAGAAATAGAAGTGGAGGGGAAAGAGGAGGCGTAAACAGAGAGAGAGATAGAGGGGGGAGGGGAGCAAGTTAGGGTGGACCTATAAACTCTTGGTTACTGACCCGACACACACACATACACACACACACACACACACACACACAAAGAGAGAGAGAGAGAGAGAGAGAGAGAGAGAGAGAGAGAGAGAGAGAGAGAGAGAGAGAGAGAGAGAGAGATTATGGCAGCAGAACGGAAAATGTGAGAGAGAGAGAGAGAGAGAGAGAGAGAGAGAGAGAGAGAGAGAGAGAGAGAGACTTAGTTTATGACATCAAGAGAGAGAGAGAACCCTTACTTACTTAGTGTTACTGACCCTAGAAAAATGACATCACTTCACCATTTCAGTCTCTGCCTCACTCACTGCCTGCCTCGTGTCAACCACATACCCATAAAACACACTCTATCCACAACACAACAACAACTACAGAGAGAAATGTTAGGTTAGGTTAGGTTAGGTTGGGTTCGGTTAGGTTAGGTTGGGATTGGTTAGGTTGGGTTGGGTTAGGTTAGGTTGGGTTTGGTTAGGTTAGGTTAAGTTTGGTTGGGATTGGTTAGGTTTAGTTATGTTAGGTTGGATTTGGTTAGGTTTGGTTAGGTTAGGCTAGGTTTGGTTAGGTTAGGTTTGGTTAGGTTATGTTAGGTTTGGCTTTATTCTACTCTTTTATCTGTTCCCTGCTTATCTCCCTTTCTGCCTCTTATCATTTTCTGCTCTCTTCTTTTCTGCTCTGTCTCTCACATTATTCTCATTATTCCCTCTTTCAAATGTTCTCTCTGTCTCTCTAGCATTCTGTTTCTCAAAATAATTTTAATCTCCCTTTTTTTTCTCTTTTGTCTCTCGTTCTGTCTCTCAACTTCCATCTCTCTCTTTCCTGTCTTCTCTCCTCTGTATCTCTCTCTCTCTCTCTCTTTTTCTGTGTCTCTTTATTTTCATCTCATCTTGTCTATTGTTACGAAAGATAGGAGTTATTTCATTCCCTTTCTTCGCTTCGATGCTGATCTATTAAACTTTCTCTCATAGTTTCATTTGTTCCATATTTACCTTCCAATTTTTCATATTTCATCATTTTCTTTGCAATTTTATTTTCTGCTTTCTCTTGCCTATAATTTTTGGAGAGAGAGAGAGAGAGAGAGAGAGAGAGAGAGAGAGAGAGAGAGAGAGAGAGAGAGAGAGCAAACATGCACAAGGGTTGGTAGAAAATTATTCCTATTAGTCTTGATGTCCACAAATCACACAGTCATCCCACACACACACACACACACACACACAAGTATTTCCTCAGTGTGTCTCACGTGGCATGTCATTCTTTCCTCTTTATGGGGGGTATACACTGTTAAACACTCCTCTGGCGGTGAATTAAATGTGAGGCTGCCCATAGTCCCCCAACCAGTGCCACGAAACACATTGCTTTGGTAGGTTGTGGGTCGTTCGTTTGTTTGTTCGTTTTGGAGTACATTTTGGAGGACTCAATAGCACTCCTTATCCCTTCCCCCCCCCCCCCCCACCCACCCCATTCATTCGTCGGCAACCACAGTCCTCTTAAGTTCACACGCAAGCGCTTCTTCTGGTACTCACTCACACACACACGCACGCAAGCACTTCTCCTTGCCTCTCAAAATTGCACTCAAAATTCATGTACACATTTAATAAACAAGCAGCCGTGATGCACTCAACCCTCGCGCACTCAAAACACGTTAAGAATAGAACGAAACACTCATAATAACTCACACACATAATATTCACACAGTTAAAGACAGGGAGATTCTCATGTTGGTGATTTTGAAGGTCTCTGATTCCTACAAAAAGTGTAACGAAACAGATCCTTTATTAGTATTGCTGAAGGTGTCTGTTTTGTCAGTATAGTTAGGAGGAATAAGTAGCCTTCCAATTTACCAACAAGATAATCTCACCTTGGGACGCTCCTGATTCCTGCAAACTGTACGAGTAAACAGATTCTTAATTAAGGGGGAATTCCTTATATCATACAGTGCTGGTAAATCTGGAGCAATTTCATGATTCCTACAAACTATTCCAAGCAACATGGGACCATTATTTTTGTTTATCTGTTGGTCCTGTTTCCTGGCATACTTTGGAGGACATCAAGGCGATTTTTGGATACGGTACTCCTGTAACTCTCACGCTCTCTGTCATTACACACACACACACACACACACACACACACACTGGAAGGAAAACATGGTCAATCGCACATAAATGCACTCAAACTTACATACGTACACGCATAAATAATATATATTCATGTACACTTATATATCAAATAAATACACGAACAAGATAAGCACATTTACAGTACATTCAATCAAACGTACACAAACGCACACACAACGATATCCACTCACAAACAGGAATGTATGTGTGTATGTATATATGTAGGCATGTGCGACCCCCAACACAGGATAGCCTACTCACATTCACAAAATTAGATGCACACTTGCAAAAACATTAGCACACACACACACACACACACACTCTCCTCGCTGTCACACACACAAACATACACACACACACTTACACTCAACTCTGTCACTCCCACACACACACACACACTTACACTCCTCGCTGTCACACACACACACTCCTCGCTGTCACACACACACACACACACTCCTCGCTGTCACGCACACACACACACACACACACACACACACACACATACATTTACACTCCTCTCCTCGTTGTCACACACACATACACATACACACACACACACACACACACACACACTTATTACACTCTTCGCTGTCACTCACACACACACACTCCTTTCACACACACACATACACTTACACTCCTCGCTGTCACATTAGGCTCACAAACACCACATAATTATTTCTGCGGTTTGTATCCTCTCATCTTTATCGCCCAAACAGCAGCAAGCAAGCAAGCAAGCAACCAGGGCGGAGAAGGGTATTGTTTTCATCCCTGTCTGTGTGAGTGTGTGTCCAGGGTGAGATCTCGGAGTTTTGTACATGTTTATTTAGTATTTAATTATATGATCTGGTAAGCTAGCACACCCTGTGATGCAGTCAGAAAATTGGAGATAAACGAGTCCCTCAAATATTGCCACGAAACAAACACACCTACAGGACAGGGAAGGAGCTTGTTTCGTGGCATAGTCAGGAGGAATCAGATGCCTCAAATTTTCATACACGATCACACGAGGTCCCTAACTGACTGACTACTGCATCTCTTTCCCCTACAACAAGTGTGAGTGAGATGAATAGATTACAACACATAATATTATACAGTAGGCTAGATACAACAACGCCTTATGCACTGACATCAACAACAACAACAACAACAACAACAGCACCAGACACGATACTGTAACACCACTTAAAGGGGAAATTTGGTGTTGGTAAATCTGGAGCAACTGAATCCTCCAAACTCTTCCAAGCAACAGAACACCATTACATTTGTTCAACTGGTCCTGTTTCCTGGCATACTATGGAGGAATCAAGGCACTCCAATGTAACAAAAAAGAATTACCCCCTAAAACATTAACAACAACAACAACAACAAACAAGCCCATACTAACAAACAATAACAATTTACGCTCTCTCTCTCTCTCTCTCTCTCTCTCTCTCTCTCTCTCTCTCTCTCACACACAAACGAAAGCACAGACAGCCAATTGTGAGCAATTTAGGCCTTTCTTCCCAACAGTTCTGCACAATATATATGTCAAGTGCTTCAACTAAATGTTTCTTGTATTCTGTAAGTAGGCTATGCAGTGTGTGTGTGTGTGTGTATGTGTATTATATTCAACAATTTTAACTCGGTTGCTGTAGCGAATTGGATAAACTTTTTTTAACACTCCTTGCTTAATAGTTTGCTAAATAAACACTTGAAGCAATAATTATGACTCCTAGCACACCGTGTATATGATTAGTCTATGAATATCGTATGTAAATATTAATTCGTATTTTGAGTACTACTCCTGATGTTGGCAATACAACAGATGTAAATACAAAAATGTTGGTGATACATGTAGAATGGATATATATTGTATAGGTAGCTAGTGTATCAAGATATATTATGTGAATTATCCAGTTATTTTTTTATTGGAATTCTTGTGTATGTTGAACGCATATAATATTGTTGTTGGTGTTTTTTGTTGTTTTTGTGTTGTGATATTCTTTGACCCGACAAACAAACTCTGCCTCGATTGATTTGCATTACTACCTCAATGAAGTGAAGGTAACTCATCACAGTAGACGAACAATGTATAGACTACAGTATGAGAAACAAGCAACATTATGATACCACTTAGGCACAGTGTGGACTTTTTGCATGTCATACAAAGAAGACCAATGTTTCATTCTGTGCCACAACCTCTCCCTCAGTGTACTTGTCACTTCTGTCACTCAGTTTATTTACTCAGTGTACTCGCTATGTTTTTTTCCTCGTTCATCTGTCTCCTTTACGGGTACTTGGGCTTAATCCCGCTTGGTTTGTGGAGTTACAATTCAGTCCTGTTGAGCAGCAAATTAAACCTGTCCCTCTCTGTCACTTGATGATGATTATACTGTTTTCCGTCACCACCTCAGCCACCTGTCTCTCATGTTCCTCAGGGTAGTACATACGTCACTGTCAGAGCTGGGACTCAAACCTCATACAACAGAACGAATACTTGTTGACTTGCATTAGAGGCAGAGAGCATCAATGAGGTCGACAGAGAGTTTAATAAAGCCGGGTGTAAATAAACGGAAAAGAGACATAAGTAAGGCACATAACAAAGAAAAAAACCTATAGGGCAGGGATAAGGATTAGGTTTCAATGATACAAGGTACAGTACAGTAGAAATTTTTGAAAGCTACACACGGCTACGGGGACTCAGCAAGAACAAGACAATGAGATGAACAACACGGGGTGATAAGGTGGTAAGCATGTGTTCAGGGCGACTGGGAGGGAGTGGGACTTATCCTTTCTACACGACCCACCACCACAACCCAGGAATCAACTCTACAAACACTCGAACGACGCCTCTCAACACCAGGGGTCGTTTCTCTCAATATTTATCTCTCTCGTTTTATTTTCAGGCTTCATAGTTTCGCGTTCCCAGTTATCATTGTCTCTGTCGGCATGTGTCCGAATCTTTTATCGGTTTCAACATAATTACTACTTTGATATAAACTCTGGGACTCGTAATTTATCTGGGGAAATTAGGAAGTGAGAAATGGTGATAGAATGAATGTGATCATGTATAGTTTTCAGAGATATTTTTAAGGAATCTGCTTTGTTTCTGCTACTTGGCAATACTTATTCCTTACTCAGTCTCACCTCCCATAAAAATGATTAATATCGTTCATTAACTAGCTGGTTCTACGGTTTGGGGGGGATGATAGAAGGAGGGAATAGAGAGAGAGATAAAGGAAGGGAGAGGTGAATATACTGGAAAAGAGGGAGGGAGTATAGAAGGGAGAGGTGGGTGAAGGGACAAGGAAAGAGAGAGGGATTATAGAAGGGAGAGGTGGGTGAAGGAAGCAAGGAAAAGGGATGAAATAGGGGAAGGGAGAGGTGAATGTACAGGAAAAGAGGGAAGGAGTATAGAAGGGAAAGGCTGGTGAAGGAACATGGGAAGGATACTGTAGGTAAGGAAGGAATCACCCCACTAACACAGTACGTATCTAAACCCTCGATCCATCCCCACAACCCCACGAAGAGCAAGAAGAATAAACAAATGTCAGCCTAGACCCCATGTGCCGTCACGCCCCTCCTCTGACGTCACTGACACACACACACACACACACACACACAAACAAATATCCTAACACACACACACACAAACAAACAAACATCCTAACACACACACTAACACACACGCAAACATCCTGACACACACACACACACACATCCAGACACACACACAAACAAATATCCTCTCTCTCTCTCTCACACACACACACACACACACACACCTATATCTATGTGTTTGTCTGCATAGTTGTGTGTGCAAACAGACCCGTTTGCATGTAAAACCGTATTTCACCTTCCTCTCTGTAGCTCAAAATCTATATTGAATTGTGTAAAGAAAGAGCAAAAATAACTTTCTTTCTCTCTCTCTCTCTCTCTCTCTCTCTCTCTCTCTCTCTCTCTCTCTCTCTCTCTCTCTCTCTCTCTCTCTCTCTCTCTCTCTCTCTCACACACACACACACACACACAACACACACACACACACACACTCTCTCTCTCTCTCTCTCTCTCTCTCTCCTTCACAGTGCACACATTCCTTAACCTCTTCAGCTCCCCTCGTATATATTCTCACACACGAGCGTTGACTAGCAGAACCCCACTCCTCCTAGCCTTATGCCTCTCACGTTTACTGTACACATACACACAGACACACCCTCGCTATATCAACTGTACACACACACACACACATTCTTGCAATATCACACACTCTCACGTTTACTGTACACACACACACACACACACACATACATACATTCTTGCAATATCACACACTCTCACGTTTACTGTACACACACACATACACACACACACACACACACTTGCAATATCACACACACTCTCACTCCCACTCTCCTCCTTCCCTCGTCCACCCACTCCATCCCACTTTCTATCATCCTCCACCCACTCCATCCCTACTCCTCACTCACCCACTCCCTCCCACTCTCCCTCCTCCTCCTCACCCACCCCCTCCCACACACACACACACACACACCCTCCACCACCTCACCCATCCCCTCCCACACACACACTCTCCCTCCTCCTCCTCACCCCCTCCCCCCTCCCACACACACACACACACCCTCCACCACCCACCTCACGCTCTGGTCCAGCCTCGTAAACATGGGGTGTGACGCCAGTGTTTACCCAGCCACGACGTGTGACGATCGTGACTCCACCCCCCCCCCCCTTCCACCCCCCACCAAGCCATATATGCATTTATATTACAACACGAAGGTTTACTCTCTCTCTCTCTCTCTCTCTCTCTCTCTCTCTCTCTCTCTCTCTCTCTCTCTCTCTCTAACATGTTTCCAACGCCTACATACATCATGCTTTTATCACTGTGTCTGTATTCCTTTATATTACAACACGGTATTTACTCTCTCTCTCTAACTTGTTTCCAACGCCTACATACATCATGCTTTCATCACTGTGTCTGTTCTGGGGCAAGAAAGACTTACTAACTCCAGACATGTGATGATAGATGGACGTGGTAGATGGCGACTGGTTCGTGGTTGTTGTTGTAGTCTTTGTCTTTTTATAGTCTTTGTAGTCTCTTCGGAGTTTGATTTTAATTATATGGTTTTATATAACTATATGGTGTAGGAGATGTAGCCAGCTTCTGTAGTTTACACAATTTATTGATAACCCGAGTGAGTACAGTTTCACAAATATGTTTGGGTTAAGTTAGACTTGAGCTAACTTTAGAGAGATTATACTTATGCTAAGGTAACCTGTTGAGGGTATGGTTATCAATAGCTAACTGAGGCTGGTGGATCGGGAAAAGGGCGTCGCTATGACCTATGTCGTCACTATCTGCTAACGTGTTAACGGTTCCCACAGTGAGCTAGGGTCTGTATCTAAGCCTACGTTAGCAGTTTCACGGCATCATGCGATGTGTGACTCACTCTTGTAAGTGAGTATAAGTGATTATAAGTAGCCTCTTAAATGTAGGTTTAACCGGAACATGTCTGTATTCCTTTATATTAGAACACGGTATTTAGTCTCTCTCTCTAACATGTTTCCAACTCCTATATCCATCATGCTTTCATCACAGTGTCTGTATTCTTTTATATTACAACACGGCGTTTACTCTCTCACTAACTTGTTTCCAACGCCTACATCATGCTTTCATCACTGTGTCTGTATTCCTTTATTTTACAACACGACGTTTACTCTCTAACATGTTTCCAACTCCTATATCCATCATGCATTCATCACTGTGTATGTATTCCTTTATGTTACAACTCGGTATTTACTCTCTAACATGTTTCCAACTCCTATATACATTATGCTCTCTTCTCGCCTCAACAGTAGGTTTTACTATTTACAACACGGCATTACTGATATTTCTCTCATTTGTTTCTAACGCCTACATGCTTTACAAAACCTAAATCATTCTCTTCTTACAAGTTTACGAAGCCAACATTAGTTTCTCATTCATAGAGCTTGTATTTTATGTAGTCAGTTAAGTTGGAAAACTCTCTCTCATTCTCTCTATTCTACACTACTCTACTCTCTCTCTCTCTCTCTCTCCCTCTCTCTCTCTCTCTCTCTCTCTCTCTCTCTCTCATCAGGGTAATGCCAGTGGTGTAATCAACTGCAGTGTCCAGTCAGGCTGCTTTGTGCTCTCCTCCCCTTCTGACATTCTCCCAACCAACTGGACAAAAGTGTATTGTTCAACTTGGACCGCTCGACTCCCTCTGACAACCATACGAAAATTACACTCCTGTGCACAGTGTGGAGCGTCTTGATTCCTCCAAATATATGCCTGGAAACCAAAAAGAACCGGGATACCAAAATAATGGTGGCCCTTTGCTTGGAATTGTTTGGAGGAATCAGTTGCTCCAGATTTATCAACAATGTAGTGTACTAAACACTATTACCTGCCCCTTAGTAATTTCCATGCCTACTGAAGGAAGAGAAAGTTGAGGTAATGAATGGAAAGTAATCATATTTTTTTCTAGGGTATAGGTCTATTTTATTGTTGACATAGGCCTATACTAACCAATATCTTTATAATTTAAGTATTTGTGTTCATATTAAGTACACAACACAATAAATCATCTAAAAATAATAATAATAATAATATCTAACGCTTCCTTCGCTGTGTAAGTAATTATGGATTCCAACTTAACTTTGCATTCCAGATGATGTTAACAATGATGAGGTGAACGAAAGGTGTAACTCAATTATTTTGGGATTATTTATTTTGGCTGAATCGGAGAGCTACCGATTCCTTCAAACTGCGTCAGAGAACAGACCACCATAGTATCCATGTAGGGGATCTGTTTTGTCGAATGGTTTGGAGGAATCAGTAGCCCTCGAAATCGCTCAATCTAAATAATAACTCCCTTAAGACCACGTGAGCCTTCAAACACCACGACCCCTAGAGCCTTTTTATTTTATATTTTATTTTTAGTAAATTTGAGTGCTACTGATTCCTCCAAACTATCCTAAGAATCAGACGACCTCAATTTTATGCATGGAAAATCTGTTTCGTGACATAATTTGGAGGAATCAGCCAGCAGTAGAGCCCTCCAAAATATATACCGTCAAGGATTAAACCTCCTAAGAAGCGAATTTCCCACAAGCATAGTAATTTTCCTCCAGCCTTCGCAAAGTTTATGTTTTCTCATCTCCCCTGAGCTCACAAGTTCTCAAGGTGGAGTTAGTGGGGCTGAGGGGTGTGCTGAAGGCTGTTTAAGGGACCTTGTGATCGTGTGTGAGACCTGCAGGTGGCTTCTGATTCCTCCTGACTATGACATGAAACAAGCTCCTTTATTGATGGTGGTGTCTCGTGGTAATGTTTGAAGGTCTCTCTAACCTCCAATTTTCTTACTATCGTACATCACGAGCCATAATAATAATAAGTATCCAGGTCTTGTTGAAGTTTGGAATCATCTGACATACCAGTGAACCAATTTACAACGTTTATATTCTGTCTCACACTTCCTGGAGCTCGTTAAATACACCATCGTACAGGCTATTCGAAGCAGACCTGGATGCTTATTATGGTTCGTGACTGTACTGTACAATGCATGGTGGTGGCGTGGATAAAAATCAATACAGATCTGTTCTTGCTTGTGTGCTTGCTGAATGAATAAATGTAAACATCATCTTCTCTTTTGCAATGATTAGTGAAGGACAATGTTGTAGTGAGTCAGTTTATTTTAATAAAGAAATTAAGGTCGTATTATTATTATACTTGAAGAAGTATCGTTTTATAATCTTTTTGCTGTTAATATCGATCTGCCCAATTTAAAACATTATATTTTCACCCGTATGATTCTATTTCATGAAGTTCTATTCTGAATCAAATTAATACTCAGTAATGATGGAGGTATGGATTACTGCTGGGACAAATTTAACACAATAAAACACTTGAGAACCTTTGAGGTCTATTATCTCGTTGTAATTGGAAACCTGAGAACCTGGACATCATAACAAGTTCGACCCGAGGATGAAAAGAGAAAAACATACATATTATTATTAGAGTGAGTAATGTTTTAGACGACGAGAGCAGTCCCAGTGAATTCTCCCCCACCACCACCTCCACCATTACTACTACTACCACTACCACCATCACCACCACCACCACCATTACTACTACTACTACTACCACCACCACCACCACCACCACCAACACCAATACTACCACCTTCACTCGCCTCCGACCTCCTGCTAGGGTTGGTGTTGGTGGTGCCTGACGAGGGGTTGTTTTGCCAGGGTGGGGGCATCTTCTGGTCCAGTGTGTTCATGGCCGCCCACAGGTAGTCCAGGTGGGCCACTTCCCTCTGCTGCTCGAAGTAGGTGATGACGAGGGAGAGAGAAGCACGAGCCTGGCACAAACTGACCTCCTCCTCCTCCTCCTCCTCCGTCTCCTCCTCGTGTTGCCTCTCTTGGACACCCAGACCACAAGCGCTCCTGTAGAGTTAGTGTGGGTTCTTGTAATGGTGGGAGATTATGGTATGGATGAAGTATTTTTAGTCAATCTCCATGTTTATGTCCATTAATAGTTTTCCGTGTATTGTCAACAGTCTTTGATGAAAAATGTATTGTTGTTATTTAATAGAATTTGAGTGTTTGACGTTGTTATGTTCAACTATTGAATTTTATTTATGGATTTTTATATACTGTATTTAGGAATTCTGAAGTACTTGGCAGCTGTTAATGGTATTTCCAATTTAATACAAATGTTATCAGCTGGTGCTGGAAAAGTTAATTTTAATAATTAAGATACTGAATCAATCATCATAGTGTGTCATTACTTAAAAAGACAACTAAGAACCCCTTTAACTTAAGGTCCGATGTCCGACATTATTTAGGGGATTCAGAAACTTTGGGTTGTGACTGCACACTCGCCCACACTTCTAACCAAGTCAGACATATCAGTCCTCTCTTTGAGTAACAAGTGAGTCCAAGGAACATCGATGTGTAGTTCGGAAGGGTCTGCTTCTTCTTTTTACAGTGAGAGAATTAGTAAATCACGAGTCAATATCCCCTTCCTCACACTCCTTCAAGGTGATGCAAGGCACATTTCCTCATTAGAAGGTAGAAGTGTGTTACGATAGAAATTAGCAATACCGCTCCTGGGATCGCAGATCGATGGAGCCATGATTTTTTATTGTCAGACTTGGAATTATTTCAAGTGTATTTTTTGAACTATTGTCCACAAATGTACACCTCTAACTTCCTTAGTGGGAATTGTACAGAAGTAAATATTAATTTGGTTTATACTCAGATTCATGCATCGATCCAACGTCTAAGGGTCTTTAGAGGCAAGCATTAAACTGAAGCATTTTAATGACAGCATTCATATTAGTTCTGCTTTAACTCTCATTCCAGGAATGTCTCCCTCACCACTGAGGTGTTTTTAAAGCAGAAATATTACTTGGATTATGATTGCGAGTTTTATTAAATCCTGATCGCTTCCGGAGTCATCAGTTCAGTTTATGTTTTTAAGTTGTGTAGAATTATTTTGTTGTCAGTGTTTATAAGAAATTAGGAATTCCTCCAGCGATTCATTTCATCGTTTATGTCTCGTATGAGTGAGATAAATACTGACGGGTCACTGTCACTGCTGCTTTCCTCTTGCCTCCTTCTGCCGCCACCACCACCACGCCGACCTTTCCTTCCTCCTTTCCTCTTGTTCTTCCTCTTCTTGTTCTTCCTCTTCTTGTTCCTTCGGTTGTTCCTCGTCCTTTCACCCTCACCTCCCCGGCCCTCTTCCTCCACCTCCTCCGTCTCTCTTCCAGTTCCAGACGTGCTTGAATCCTGGCCACCACTCACTTCTTTTACGGTTCCACTCACACTCGTCTCAGTGGGTTCTGGTGCAGGACTTAACCGGTGGAGGTGTTCGTCGTCATCCACAGAGGGAGTGACTGGATGTTCCGTGTACCTGACAGCACCTCCACCATCAGTGTTTGAAGCAGACTCCACGTTCACGGACACGGTATCCCCAGACTCGTGGCCCTCTCCTCCCTCAGCAGTGGTGGTGGGATGTCTTGCAGGGGTGTGTTCGTAGGGCGTCCTCACCACCACATGCCCCACTGAAGTCCGAGGGAGGAAGAGTCTCGCCAAGTTCGACACTGGACTGCAAGGAGAAATAACACAGAAAATTCATACTAATACTAATACTCATACTAACATATCATGGTTGGAAACTAACAATTACGAGATATATCAATGATTTTCTCAGTTATACCCCAAGGAAAGAAGAAAACAAACCGAGTCTGAAGCCAAACCTGCTCAAACCATTCCCACCCTCACCTCCTTCACCTCACCTCTGATCACTCCCTCCCTCACCTCTGATTGTCCTGGTCATCGTAGGCTCTGAGGGCGAGGTAGTAGACACGTCCCTGCATTAGCCACGTGGGGAGGGGCAGCCTCATTCCCACCCTGGTGCCTGCCTCTTGGTACACACGACCAGACCTCAACGCCTCTTCCGGTAACTCCACCAGCGTCGTCTCGGGGGCCTGGTTGAACTGGGACTCCTGTAGGTCACTCACGGTGGGGCTCAGACGGAGGGTGTACCGGCTTACTGGGAAACGAAAGGAAAGGAAGGGAAGGAGGTTCATTCACTCATTCATTCATTCGTTCGTACATTCATTCATTCGTTCGTTCATTCATTCACTCATGCATTCATTCATCCTTTCCCTCATTTATTAATTTATATATTGAATCATTCATTCATTTTTTCGCAGACAAAAAAAAAAAAAAAATCTGTAAGCACATGAACTTAATTGACAATATTTATGACGCTAAAGGTTAAGGTTCTATATTCTTGTACTGTCTAAGCAATATCATGAATGGCTGAAAGGTGAGACAGAAATTTTGACCCCAAGTTTAATAAGGTGTGTATCGCGACCTGACCCGACCTACCTGCTCCACTGTCGAAGTCATCCCCAGGTGTGGTCCAGGTGAGAGCCATGGCGTTGGGGCCCCTCAGGCTCACCTTCAGGTCCTTCACTTTCCCCGGCGGGTAGAGGTCCGTGTCAGGGGCGGGAACTGCCACTACCTGAAGAAGGCACAATGAATGAAGAAGGCACAATGAATGAAGAAGGCACAATGAATGAAGAAGGCACAGTGAATGAAGAAGGCACAGTGAATGAAGAAGGTACAATGAATGAAGAAGGTGCAATGAATGAAGAAGGTACAATGAATGAAGAAGGCACAATAAATGGAGAAGGTACAATGAATGAAGAAGGTACAATGAATGAAGTTACAATGCATGAAGAAGGTATATTGAATGAAATCAGTGAATGGTGTATTTGTGTGAATGTTAGTATTGGGAAGCATGTGGTAAATTTGTAGGATATATCTATTCCTACCTTCCAGTTCCATTGGGTAAAAACCGTAATGAAAGACAGGGATAACATACATACATACCCTTTAGATTTGGCAATCATGATTTTAATCTCATATAATGAATGAAAATTTCTATGGAGTGTAAAATGTTTGTCAAATGAACGACTAAAGTGGATGTACTACTCGACCACCATGATTCACCACTACTTATCTATCATCATGATCACTAAATGTACCAATTTGACACCCGAATCTATCCTGACACACATCTGCAACTCTGACCTTAATGGATCCTATGGGTGCCACTCGACTGAACTCGCCGGTGGAAAGGATGTTTTGGGAGTCAAGGGGCACCACACTCCCGCAGCACAGGTTTGGTCGGGGGTCCTGCAGGTGACACACATGCAGAATATTGGTTATTAATAAACAGGTATTAATATATGGATGAATATCGTCCACAGACACAACTAAAGAACTGAACCCACACAACAATTCAAAACTTAAGGTGTGTTGTCATCTTAGTCAATTAGATATACTTACATTAGAAGTTTGAATTTGAGTGACGTGTCTGACTGTGACAAATATTTATACAGTATGTAAATGTGACTCACCGTGTGTTCCTCGGGAGTGTCATGTTCTTCTCCACGTGTGTCTTGCGAGGCTCGAATGTGTCCTTCATCACGTGTGTACTGCGATGCTCGAGTGTGTCCTTCACCACGTGTGTCCTGCGAGGCTCCAGTGTATCCTTCTCCACGTGTGTCCTGGGAGGCTTGATTGTGTCCTTCAGCACGTGTGTCCTGCGAGGTATGTGTGTGTCCTGCTACTGTACTGTACCCCGGGGAGTATTGGCTGTGACTGGAATCCTCATCGTGTGGGTTAGGGTGTTGAACGGGGTCAGAGTGGTGTGGGTCAGGAATTGAGGCAGGGAAGTGTGGGTCGGGGCGGCGTGGTTCTCCAGACTCACCCAGAGTGTCCCCGGAATGTGTGTGTGTGTCTCCATCACTTACCCGTGTACCCCACGATCCACCATGAGTATCTCCGCCATCTCTTGTATCCCCGGGGTTGTAGGAGGCCTCAAAGGAGCTCCTTGGTGGGTCCTCGGAATACCTGGTGTCGTCTGAGTGTCTAGAAGTGTGCCCAGGGATTCCATAGGTCCTCATGGAGCTGTCACGTGAATCCCCACCATCTCCCCTGCCTCCCACAGCCCTAAAAGAGTTCCCTTGGTCCCTACTGACGTCCCTGTGTGGTAGAGCCCCTGAGGGTTGATTGAGGGCTGGGTTGGGATGTGGCTGAGGGATACTGGGAGTGTGACCCCATACTTCCTCATCTCTAGATTGAGCATCCTTGCAAAGATAAAGTTCGTTACAAAAATGAATGCTTTAATAAAATCACATAATTAATATATATACATTCATATGATAAATTCAGATTGTGATGATGGTGGGGATGATATAAGAGTGATTAATCCTTCAAACTATGATGCTATGTGACCCCATATAGAAGAATCAGTAGCCTCCAATTTTTCGACTAGATATTACAGGGCCTTCAGTCCTTTCAATGTTATAAAACAGAATTAAAAAAACAAGATATTGTCCATAAATGTGAGCAATGTTAATAAATTATAACCAGATATGAGATGTCAGATGAGAGGTTCCCCCAGAAATCAAAACATAATTAAAAATCTTGGCAAAAAATGAGACATCAGATGCGGGACCTGAATCATTGAAGCACCGAAAAATATAGAAAAGGTTTCACGTATACGCCAACTAAGTGTAAATCCCCGAGGGTGTCCAATTAGGGTCATCGGGTATGTAGGACACAGAGGACAGGGTACATACAGTACACTATAGTTAGACGAGGACACAATCATCTTTCATCTCCTCTCTGTCTCTGTCGTTCATAAACACGTCTTTTGGCCTATAAACTCTTCTACTCTTCCAAACCAATCTTTGGTCTCTAACCTCCCTTACTTTTCCAAGAGTTAACTTTGCATACCGGTGTCTTTTTTTTTTCAGTTGTTTTATGACAACAAAACATGAACACTCTTTACTTATGCCAAAGATCAACTACATGCATTGCACTACGTATCAAAAGATATCTTGGTTATTCTTTATCTTATCACTATCACCGTTTAATGTATGAAATAATTAACTCCACACTATTGCTGCATGATTCACAAACATCAACTATGTGTGAGAGGCTTCATTGTGCATGAGTGAGGAAGAAGAATGATCCTTATCATTATAACCATGTACACATACACTTTAATCCAATTATTTACAGTGTCAAAGTTTAAGAGCAAACTCCACGGTCATCACAGCTTAAAGTAAACATACACCACCACCCACACACTGGTACAGCGTCATGGACACTCTATATACATACAGGGATTGAGGAACCTCTGTGTACCCTGTATTCTCTCTGTTAAGAGTCACGGTTAGGGTATAACTGTGGCCCCTATTGTTTAGTGTGTGTTACGTCGTTAACTCTTCTAGGTAACATATGGTTGGAGCTTTATATATTAACCCCCTCGTGCTCCGATGACTCTTATATGTGTCAGAGTAATCTGACCTATCTTCTCTTGCTTGTAATATCTCCAGTTACTTATGACTGCGGCCCAACACCATGCAGTTGGCATCGTTTAAGCAGAGAATAAACTACAAGTAAGGTTGAATAACCTCATGACTTCATTTGACATGAGGCGTATGAAATATGAGAGATCTCAGACAATGAAGGGAGATTATATGACTCACATCGCACATGAGTTCATTGTCTGTTAGTGTGTTCAGACTCTCAGGGTCGTCACTCGGTATTATCACATCAGGACGGTTTCAGGAGACTGATGCTATCGAACACCAAATGCTTTAACTACAGATTAAGCAAATTATGTAACATTGGAGGATTAGATGACTAAAGCACTAACTATGATACACTCTGTGGGTCACCACAATTCACATTTGGATTGGGATACAATGAACACAAAGATCTTACATTGCCATATATCATATAATAATGCAAGTATATTATGAGATGACAATATAATGCAAAGAGATATGAAAAAAACTATTTTGCTTGATGGTCAAATTTTCTTTTGGCTAAATATAAAGATACGATACCAAACAAAAGTAACCACTTGTAATGAACTGGTTAATTAAACATGAAGGGAGTCTCCCCTTAAACAAAGAAACAGAGAGAACAAACCTTGTGATATTTGTGGGAATTGGAGGCTACTGCTTCTACTAATAACCTATACCACCAAACAAACATTGATATATTTAGGTGTACTTTTGTGGTACAGTTTGGAGGAATCAGTAGCCTCCATCTCTCTCTTTCTCTTCTCTCTCACCTCTGTTCCATGTGTTGACGTGTTGTGATGAGTCAGTCGTGGTTGTGAGTAATGAAAGGTCCTGTGCTGAGTCCTGCCAGAGTCTGAATCTGCTGAAGCCCCGTGGTGTGTCCCATAGCCTTGATGAGGGGTCCTGTATTGTGTCCTGTGAGAGTAAGGATCCTCAGAGGTCCTATGATGGGGGTTGTGAGATTCTGAAACCCCGTGAGAGACTGAAGAATCCTGTGAAGTCCTGATGTGTGGTGGCGTCTGGTGGTGGTGGTAGTGCTGGATGTCCCCGTCAGATGATGATGATGATGATGTTCCTTTGTTGTGGTGTCCTGTCGAGTCAACGGATGTTCCTCGTTGAGTCGTGTAGCCCCTGTTGGTACCCTGGACACTCTGGTTTTGATGGTAGGTCCTGTGTTGTGGTTGAGTCCCGTGTCCTCCTGTGTTATCCCTGGAGTTTGAATAATGAGGAGTCCTTTGGGGGTCTGAAGAATCGTGTGAGATCCTATGTTGATGATTTCTGTGTGTTGTATTAACCCTGGAGTTTGGGTAACGAGAAGTCCTTTGAGGGTCCGATGAGTCCTGTGAGATCATGTGTTGATGAGTCCTGTGTGCTGTATTATCCCTGGAGTTTGAGTAATGAGTCCTTTGAGGGCTTAAGGAGTCATGTGAAATCCTGCGCTGGTGAGTCCCGTGAGGTATTGTGCCCTGGTTTGAACTCGTGTAATAAGTGGTGCCTGGTGAGGAATCCTGTACCATACCACCACCCTGGATATTGGAGTCCCGGTATATTCTGTGGTAGGATCGTGAGCCCCAGGGATGTGAGGAGGAGTGTCTACCCGAGGAGGTGCTGCTGCTGCTGGTGCTGTACAGAACCGGGGATTCCACACCAAAGAGGATGGATCGCAGGACTCCAGCCTCGTCACGCCTCAGCTCTCCGGCCGCCACCACACACACACACCACGCCCACACCCATACGCCCACTGTATGTCTCATCTCAGCTGAAGGGAAGAAAGGGCGTCATCTAGATTCGTACACACACACACACACACACACACACACATTGGCTGACTGACTGAATAATTGATTGGTTGACTGACTCGATTGATTGATTGGACGAAAACTATTATGACAACCGATAGCAGCTTTTGAAAGAGGAAAGAAGGTGTAGATGGAAAGGAGACAGTGATCAACTCGAGATCAACGGAACCTCATATAATCCGTCAAAGGAAAAGAAACACAACAACACACAGACTGAAAACAAAAGGAGGGATGAGAACACACCACGAACACCAACATTACGCAACGGATCAAGTGCTTTTGCAACACATGGCTGGGTTGTCAAGTCTGGTTAGTTCCGGCAGATCAGATTGCAACATTATGGGGACGACCGCGTGCAACAAGAATCAAGGGTTGGTTAAGGGGGTAGTATATCCTTTTTTTTTTTTTTTTAGGTACATTAAGAGTCTAAAGTATGACTGGCAACAGAGCGAGATTAACAAAAATAATAGTGGCCTGTTGTCAGGAATAGTTTGAAAGGATAAAGTGCCCCAGATATACCACCACTGTACTAACTACCCCCTTTAGTGTATGTATGTATGTATGTACAGTATATGCAGGAGCATCACTTAAAAACACGTGGTACAGGAATATGCAGAAATCCACCTTGGAAAAGGAAACACAAAGTCCCGATCGCTTTCGTGTAATTCACATCTTCAGGGGAAAATACTGTATGTATGTATGTATGTATGTATGTATGACCATGTCCGTAACGATGACCCCTTATTATCACTATAGGGCCATCACACAGGTCATCGTCCTCGCCTGACCCATGACCTTTCTTACACTCGGTTCAAGGAATGTACAGTTACCGACAAATGTATATCAGTCCCTCTCCCTCACAGTAAATAACTCAATTTATCGCTTGGCTTCTGAGAACTGAGTGGATCCTTGATGTGGAGGGGAAATGGAGGCGACTGTTTCCTTCAAACTGTTATACAAAACGCAATGACCTATGACGTATTGAATCTGTGTATTTCATTGTATAGTCTGGAGAAATTAGTAGCCTTCAATTCGCCAACAACGTTATAGTCCCCTTATGAGATAAAGAAACAGACAGACAGACAGACAGAGAGACAGACAACCTTGACCATCCGTGAAGTCCTTTCCACACACACACACACACACACACACTTAATTTTCATTGCACTCGTTTAACATTCCTCTTTTTTTCCCCCAAGGATAAGTGTCTCAGTAGCACAAATTAACACCGAGCTAACCCCATATTGTTGGTGCACTTGGTTTCACGTTTTTATGTTTCAGAGTGATACAAGTTTCAATTTGTGTGTACTCTTTTCAAGTTCGTAAGATAAACACGAGCGCAAATAAGTTTTACATGAGAGTAAAATGGTTTAAATCTTTGTATAAATCATGCCCTTAAAACAGTGTCGTGTGTTTGTGTTCATTCTCTTTACATCCTGGAAAGTTGTACATGTTCGTTACTCGTTTCTACAGTACTGTTCACACGTGTTTGCATTTTACACGTTCCTAAAACGTTAAGTTGCACATGTTCTTAAGTAAGGTTCACTCTATTGTAAGTTTGACATGCTCTTGTATTTCAAACGTTCGTAAAATTAACAACACCGACTGACTGCTCCGTCTGTGTAATAATGGTGATGGTTGGGGCTCAAGGATGGGAAACTGGCGTGAAAATTACTGTGGGCGAAGGTGGAGGGAGAAGAAATTTGGAGAAAGGGGGCAAAAGATGGTGGAGCAAGATAGGGTACGAGTGTTGGAAGGTGGAAGTAAGGTGGAGTAGGGTCGAACACAAAAGGGGGATGGTGCAAAGCGAGTGGGGAAAGGTGGAGGAAATATAGAAGAGGGTGGAAGATGTGGAAATACAAGTGGAGGAGAGTTGATTTTTTTTGGTGCAGGAGTGTGGAATTCAGGTGGGGCAAGGTAGGATACATGTGGAGCAAGATGGGAGAAAGGTTATACAAGTTAGAAGATGAATGGAGGAGAGTGAAAGAAAGGTGGAGGAGTGGAGAAGGATGGAGAAATGGAGGAAAGTGGAAGACAAGAGGCAAATGAAAGAGGATAGAGGAGAAGAAAAGGGGGTGGATGAGAAGAGGAGGATGGTAGAGGAGAAGAGGAGACAAAGGGCAGAAGAGAAGAAGGGTAGAGGAGGGTAGACGAGAAGAGGAGAAGAGTATAGGAGAAGAAGAGGAAAGGTAAGAAGAAAAGAGGAGAAGAGGAGGAGGGTAGAGGAGAAGAGGAGGAAAGGTAAGAAGAAAAGAGGAGAAGAGGAGGAGGGTAGAGGAGAAGAGGAGGAAAGGTAAGAAGAAAAGAAGAGAAGAGGAAGAGGGTAGAAGAGAAAAAGCTGAGAGTGAAAGAAAGAAGACCAACAATGGTACAACACCCACACTGCCACAACAGAGGACGACAGACTGAGAGGAGCTTGGCATGAGAAGGGGTAAGTTGCTGTACCCCGTCTGTTTCTCTGTTCCTCTCTTCCCCTCACTACCCTCTCCTTCCCTCCCTTCCTCTCCCCCTCCCTTCCTCTCCCATGCCATCCTTCTCTCCCCCTCCCTTCCTCTACCATCACTCTATTCTCTCCCCCTCCCTTCCTCTACCATCCCTCTATTCTCTCCCGTTCCCTTCCTTTTCCCATCCCTCTATTCTCTCTCCCTCCTTTCCTCTCCCATCCATCTCGTCTCTCCCCCTCCCTTCTTCTCCTATCCCTCTCTTCTCTCCCCTCTCATCCCCTGCCCTCACCTCCCTCTCTTCTCTCCCCTACCCTCACCTCCCTTTCTTCTCTCACCTCCCTTCTTCTTCCATCCCTCTATTCTCTCCCCACCCTCCCTAACTCACTCCCTGCCTTCTCTTCTCTCTCCCTCCCTCATTCACTCTTTCTCTCTTCTGACATTCTTTCCCCCTCACTCACTCTCTCCCTTCCCCTCCTCTCCCCTCCTCTCACCCCCTCCCTAACTCACTCCCTCCCTTCTTTGACATTCTCCCTCCCTCCCTCCCACTCCCTGACCCCCTTCCCTCCCTCCCTCCCTCCCTCCCTGCCTGTCCCTGATCCTTCATCACTATGTATGCCCCTGACCCCAATGACTTACCCCTCCCTCACTGTCCCTTTCCCCTTCCCTGACACATAGGTACCCCGTCACACACCCCTCCCCTTACCCCCTCACACTCCATTTCTCCCTCCCCTTCATTCACCCCCCCCACACTTCCCTCCCCTTCATTCACCCCCCTCTCACTTCCCTTCCCTTCATTCACCCCTCTCACACTCCCCTCCCCTTCATTCACCCCCATCTCACACTCCCCTCCCCTTCATTCACCCCCATCTCACACTCCCCTCCCCTTCATTCACCCCCCCCCTCACACTCCCCTGCCTCCCCTTCATTCACCCCCCTCACACTTCCCTCCCCTTCATTCACCCCTCCCACTCTCCCTCACCGTATCCCTGACTCATGTTCTTTCTTCACCCTCCTTCACTCTCCCTTTCCCCTCCCTCACTCTCCCTCTCCCCTCCCTCCATCCCTGACACATCCGTCCCTGCCATCATGTAACTGACACCCTTTCTTTACCTTTCTGCCATAGCCTCCATTTTATCACAGTTTCCTTCCCTTATTGTCCACCTTCCCTGTTTTATGTCACTGTCCTTTCCTCCCTTACTGCCCAATTAAATGTCACTGTCCTTTCCTCCCTCACTGCCCAATTAAATGTCACTGGCCTTTCCTCCCTTACTGCCCAATTAAATGTCACTGTCCTTTCCTCCCTCACTGCCCAATTAAATGTCACTGGCCTTTCCTCCCTTACTGCCCAATTAAATGTCACTGTCCTTTCCTCCCTCACTGCCCAATTAAATGTCACTGTCTGTCCTTTCCTCCCTTACTGCCCAATTAAATGTCACTGTCCTTTCCTCCCTCACTACCCAATTAAATGTCACTGTCCTTTTCTCTCCCCAACCCCTCTACCTCTTCTTTCTCTTCTCTCTTCTCGTCCATGCATCTCTCTTTCTCCTCCTCCCTCTCCTCATATCCTCCACCTCCTCCTCCTCCATTTTTCTCCTCTTCTTCTCTCTCCTTATTCATCTCCTCCTCCCTCTTACAGTCCTCTTTCTCTTTCTCCTCCCTCTCTTTGTCTCCTCATCTCTTCTACCTTCTCCTCCTTCCTCTTATCTTCTCGTCCACCTCCTCCTCCTTTTTTCTCCTCTTCTTCCCTTTCCTCATCTCCTTCATCTCTCATCTTCTTCCCTCTCCTCATCTCATCCATCTTCTCATTCTCCATATCCTCTTCCTCCTCCTTCCCTTTCTTTCTTTCTTTCTCCTCCTCCTCCACCACCAACACTTCCCCCTCCTTCCCTCTCTTCCTCCTCCTCCTCCTCCTCCTCCTCCTCCTCCTCCTCCTCCTCTTTCTTCTCGTCCACCTCCCCCTCGTCTTCCTCGTGGTCTGTTCTCACCTTACAGCGTGTTACATGTTGGTCACCCGATGCTTTTCCGTGATACTCCTGCTGCCCTTCCCATTCATCAGACTCACTCACTCTCTCTCTCTCTCTCTCTCTCTCTCTCTCTCTCTCTCTCTCTCACACACACACATACACGTAATTAGAATCTCTCCCTCTTACTTTCCTGTGTTTATTATTCTCTCTCTCTCTCTCTTTCTCTCTCTCTCTCTCTCTCTCTCTCTCTCTCTCTCTCTCTCTCTCTCTCTCTCTCTCTCTCTCTCTCTCTCTCTCTCTCTCTCTCACACACACACAGACAGAGTATCTTTATATAGTGGTGAATCATGTGCGTTGCTTCACTGGTTATGTCATCTTTTTTTTATGGTGTGTGAAGTGTGTGTTTGTGTGTGTGTGTATGGATGTATGTGTAGGACTTGTGTGCATGTGTGTGAGTCATGTATAGGCATGTGTGTGTGTGTGTGTGTGTGTGTGTGTGTGTGTGTGTGGGAGAGAGAGAGAGAGAGAGCGTGAGTTTCCAAGTATATATGTATATATATGTGTGTGTGTGTGTTGAATACCCGCAGTGAATGAGTGTGTGTGTGTGTGTGTGTGTGTGTGTTGAATACCCGCAGTGAATGAGTGTGTGTGTGTGTGTGTGTTGAATACCCGCAGTGAATGAGTGTGTGTGTGTGTTGAATACCCGTGGTGAATGAGTGTGTGGGTGTGGCCAGGCTGCTTGTGGAGTATTTGGCCAGTTTATATGAGGATAAAGTGCTTGAGTAATGTGTGTGGCAAGATTATCACTGTGTGCTTTACGTGCTTGGGTAGGGGTTATATAAGCAGTGTGAGAGAGAGAGAGAGAGAGAGAGAGAGAGAGAGAGAGAGAGAGAGAGAGAGAGTGTGTGAGTGAATGAGTAGATGTGTGTAATCCCTTCTTCATAACCAGTAAAGAAAAATAGTTAAAAATATCTGCATTTTCTATTACGACCCTGACCTCTACTGATGTGCCTGACAACGACAAATTTCCCCCCAGAGATAATAAATACACTTTACTTACTGTAGCGTCAAATAATATCGTTCGGTGTGGCAGAATGTACAGCACATTATTTTTACCATACTTTTGTTGGGTACAGTACAGTGGAGCACCTTGATTCCTCCAAAGTATGCCATAAAACAGGACTTCATGAACAAAAATAATGGTGGTCTGTTGCTTGGTATCATTAGTTTTTTTTTTAGGAATCAGCAGTTGCTCCAGATTTACCAACACCGTACAGTACTTCCCCCTTAAATGTGACGAATACAACTGTTAACCTATATAGCCTGAATAATAAATAAAAAGGGTATATTTGCATCATGAATGAATACAGAAACAAATTCACGTGTGTAAAACCTGTACTTCTTTTATACAGTAGCCTATGTTCATTATAATACTTTTTTTTTTTTTTTGTAACATGTTCGTCGCATGGGATAAAAATTCTTACACTGGAAAAGGTCACTGGAAACTCACCCATGTTATGTTACTCAAACCAAGCACGGTCACCTACGAATCAACCCCAGTTTTCACTCATTCCTTCCTTCCTCGTTCACTTGGGCTACGTTTTTCCCTGAGATTATTTTTGAGTGTCGCACTAGATGAGACAAAGAGGTTCATGGTGTTAGTTGCTTCTCTTTTGTACCACTAGATGACGACACATTGTTAATAATACACGTCACTAAAAGAATTATCCCTGTCGACTTCAATCAAACACAGGAAAATGCTACAAATACAGTACCATTAAGGACCCTGTAATCGTGTATTTAGACATGGTAGCTTCTGATTCCTCCTGACTATGCCATGAAACAAGTTACTTCAATATAGGTGGTGTTTCGTGACAATATTTAAAGGACTCACTAACCACCAATTTTCTGACCACATCACGGGGTCCCTGTTGTTATTGCAGTGTTGGTAAATCTGCAGCAACTGATTCCTCATAACTATTCCAAGCGACAGACCAACACCATTGTTTATATTGTTAATCTGGTCCTGTTTCCTGGCAGACTTTGGAGGAAACAAGGTGCTCCAATGTACGAACCAGAAGTATAATAATCCCTTAAACTCTTTGACAAACGGTACCAATTATGCATATCGTTTTTCATCTGCTTTATCATGATTTTACAAGTTGATAAAACAGGCTGTATCAGAGGCAAATTAAAGGGGGCTATTATTAATCGAGACTGGACCAGGAATATTAATTATGAGAACTAGGGAAATCAGTGTTCATTCAACTTTAACGTAGAGAGAGAGAGAGAGAGAGAGAGAGAGAGAGAGAGAGAGAGAGAGAGAGAGAGAGAGAGAGAGAGAGAGAGAGAATGAGCGAGTAAGTGAGTGTGTGTGTGAGAGAGAGTGAGAGTGTGTGTGTGCAGAGTAGGCTACTGCTGGACCTAATAATAAAGATTGACAGTGACGCTCTCCCTCCACCACCTCAGATAAGACCCAGTACAGAATAGGTCAAAAGTCATATTGCTCTCCTGTCACCCATCGCTATAATGTACAGTAAATACCTTCTAACTCTACTTGTGTGTCGTAAATTAACAAAACACTAGAAAATACAAACCATTATACACTGTTATTGTTGCCGTAAAAAATGCATCACTTTATATGCCTTCTAACTCTACTTGTGTGTCGTAAATTAAAAACAAAAGACGAGAAAGAACAAACTATTATACACTGTTGTTGTTGTTGTTGTTGCCGTAAATGCATCACTATATATGCCTACTAACTCTTTGTATGTCGTAAATTAACACACACAAAAAAAAAAATAGATAAAGTTCACACTATTATACACTGTTGTTGTTGTTATTGACGTAAATGTATCACTATTTTGTGCCATAATATTTTCTATGTATACGCTTCATCAATTGAGGTCACACGGGAGAGAGTGAGGTGTGTGTTATTTCTGACAACAGATGTACACGTTGGGTGCGACTCCCATTTAGGGTTGAAGAATTAGTTCGGTGATGACCTCTGAGCTCGTCTCCCTCCACTGCACTCCAAGTTTCTGTCTCTCAGTAGGATTTCATTATCACGAGGCGCCAGACTTCACCTTCTCTCACGGCACCCTACCTTCCTCCCTCCACCTCTCTGTCTCTCGTTCAAGTCGTCTCTCTTCTCAGACAAGAGTAATATCCAATGTACTAGCGATATAGGGGAATGAGAGTGATGCAACTTTGCAGCAAAGCCATCAGCTGTGTAGGGTAAAATATTCAAGGCCTCTAAGTACAGTACAGTACTTTCCCTCCATATCTGCCAGTCTTATTCTTATCCCTTGCTTCCTAGCCTCTATCCTATTACTCCATGTCTACTGTCCCCTGCACTTGTTCCCAATCTCTGCCCATGCCCTTTGCCATGCTCCCCTGCCCCTTTCTTTCTGTCCCTTTCCAGTCTGACCCCCCTCCTCTTTGTCCCCTGTCTCTACCCCCTGCTAACTGCCCCCTGTCTGACACCTCATACCAGGGAACGTGACGGTGTGCTTAATTTCCTCTCTATAAATACCATTTGGGGGAGGCGCCCCCTCTCCACTCTGTTTACCTTTCGTGAGGCCCCATAAAATTACATTCCCTGTGTTTATTGGGTCGCTGGAGAGGTGGGGGAAACTAGAGGAGTGGTGAGGAGTGTATGGAGTGGTTCTGAGTGATGGGTAGTGTAGGGGGAGTGGCTAGGAGTGTATGGAGTGGCTTTGAGTGGTGAGCAGTGTAGGGAGAGTGGTTGAGAGTTTATGCAAATTTTGCTGCATAAAATATAATTATTCATTCCAACCACTACATAAGCATCAGTGAAACGTCAGCAGAGAGACGAGTGTTAATGAGACATTCAAATTAATTTCCATTCCATTATTACATTGACGTAATGGATATTATGATGATATATGGACAAGGTCATGCAAGTCCTGGGACTATAAAACAGCATCCTGAAGCCTTAGTGTTGGAATGGCCCTGAACGTAATAAAGAGGCGACAGGGAAACCGTTCCATGATATACAGCCAAATATTTTTCTTCCATTACCGAGTGCCATTCACTTTGCCCTACGGCCTATATACGGAGACCAGTATTCCTCTAAAATATCTTCGCTTTCCATTGTAGTAATTGTAAGAATTGACTTTGGTTCGGTACATATGAGGACTAAATTATACTTTTCTCAAGACAACACTGATAAAAAAAAATTAAAAACTTTATTTGGCTACAACAAAAATATAAATCCCTGTACGTATAGTATTGTTGAATGTTTATATTCACAAGTAATACTTTCTAGCGTTAGGTAAAACATAAATGTATGCAATATTGAGACATGTATTGTACCGTACGTGCTCGCATGGAAAAAGTTAAAAGTTTTTATTGGGGGCGTTCATATGGGAGCATATTGTTTTTTAGGGGGCGTTCATAGGGGAGCATTTTGTTTTTTAGAGGGCGTTCATAGGGGACAATATTGTTTGGATGCGCCAAGATAACTGAATTAATTTCTATTAAAAAGTTTTCTGGACAAGGTTAACGAGGAATAATGGAAATAAATGTGTGGACGTGCGCCGAGACTCGATATCAAGTTTATTCTTGCCTCCCAGACAACACTTCATAGGGAGAGAAGAGCCGAGACACTTTCAATATTCTTTTGTTACGGGTCAGTCCATCGTGCTCCGCCACCCGACTGTCTCTCCCTATAGCTGGCTGGCTGGTAGTATTTCTGGACAGACACGCGGCAGGTCAGCCAGTCTTACGCAGGCGGCCGGAGGAGGAGGTAGTGCTGGGCGGCGCCGTGGCTTACTTCACTGGCCTTAGCTCGTACGAGAGAGTGAACCGACTGTCCATACTACAATATTCTTAGTCCTTCATAAATATAACCATACGTGAAGTGGTTCCATGGTACCGATATCGAATATATAGAATTATTGACCATTTGGGTTTTTAACAAAGAGTAAGACGGTCCTTTGGCACACGCACGACTTGCAGGTTAGGGATGTACAGTACCTCGGCTTAGTACGATCAATAGCACATTCGAAACTATATTCAGCATTGTACACGTAGGGCTATTATGCTTACTGTTTCAAATTATGTACTTCACCTTAGTACATGCTAACGGCTTGCCTGTGTAATAAAGTTATGAGTGACCTTTCCCATGGCACACAACTTCATTGACTTGCTCCAACTTAGTACATTACAGTGGAGATTAAACTGAAACTTTATCCTAATCTACTTAAAAGAGGAAACTAGCATTCAACTTTCCAGGCGTACTGACCCTGAAGACATTACTGTGGAGAAACGAGAGAAAATTATATGATAAATTATTAATGTACTTGACTGTACTGCATTTAATTGTTCAAAGACTATTCTGAGAGACAAACTGCATTTATTCTCCTGCTGTGTATGGGTGTGAAGGATTATGAGAAAAGGATGTCAAAGATGGATCGTTGGTAGTGGTGGAAGGAGTGACAGCCGTACCTACAATGAGGCCCACCAGAGGTATAGTGTAACCGTGTTGGTGTCACTATGTTAAAAGAACGTTCATCAAGAACTGATCACTGGCAGAACGTTTCTCTGATGTTAGAATGTTTTAGTTACACAATATTAAGAAGAACGTTCGTTGAAACTTCTTGAACGTTTATATGTTATCAGAGGAACGTTTGGTGAGTGTCGGGAGAATGGGCCAGTGTCAGTACTGTCGGCGAGACTCTACCACCGACCCCCTTGACCTGTCCCCCAACAAGGCCCGCAAGGCCGGCATGAACGGTCATCGACGCGAGTTCATGGGTCAGGCTGGGTCAGACTCTGCACTAGACTCCGGTCACAGCTACTGTGACGAGGCCAGCTACGGGGATGACGTCAGAGGCAGCCACAGCAGCGAGTCTTCAGGCAAGTACAGCCTAAGGGAGTCCCTGGCGAGCTGCGGCGGCGACTTTGGTGATCAACGGGATCAGGGGGCCAACTCTTCCAACGAACTGGAGGACCTCCCCGAAGGCGAGGACAGCAGGGAGGTGAGGAGTGCCTGCGAGGACAGTGTGAGGCCTCTACACTTTATATTCCCTGCCAGGAAGGTTTCCCGCGGCTCCACCGGCAGTGAACGCGGCTCCATAACATCTGTGTCCTCCGTCACGGCAGTCCTACAGGAACGTCTGGGTCGCTCCACCTCACTTAAAATCCGTCGGTCTCGAGCTCCAGAGACAGAGTTACTGAATCACGAATCTTCTAATTCAATGCCAAAGCAACCCCGGCGTGCTGTGTCCTTGAGGCTTCCCCGCAGCCACCGCCGCCGCCACGAAGTCGACACCAAGCTGCCCACCATCTATGTGGAGGAGTCACCCAAGGCACGCATCCAGAAGGAACGAGAGCCTCAACGGAAATCCTCCCTCCGACGAGCCCTATCCCTCCTCAGTATAAACTCCCTCCGCCAGGAACCCCCAATCCAGCAGAAGCCACAGAAGCCCGTACAGAGGATACTTCGTCAGCCACGTCGGCGACACAACACCGTACGAGGGCTGAGTGGGATGGCCATCGACGCTGCCAATCAGCCGATGGTCCTACAGCGTTCCAGCACCGTGTATTACCCCACCGCTGCCACCCTCAGACAGACATACGCCACCAGACGCACCTACAGTGACAACCAGTCCTAGCATTGGAGGGGTTCGGGTGTGAGTGTGGGTATGAGGTGGAGCAGCAGTAAGGCTGTCACTCATCCCTCCTACACCCTTCCCCACACACTCACCGCTTCTCCACTATACCCTATTCCACAGCACTCACACTCCTTCACATAAAATACACCAACTTTAATCCACAACTTCCACGTTCATTAGACGATCTTCACTTGCACTCCACACCACTCCATCCATCATTCCATCCCACTCCACACCACACCTCACGCCACTCCATCCACACCACTCCACCCCACTTTATTCCATCCCACATCATTTTCATCTCACAAAACTTTCCACATCTCAGAATTTCTTTATGTCTAGACTATATAATCCTTACCAGTAAAGGATATAACTATAAATCCTTCATTATATTAGTGCCAAGATGCGACAGGTCTTGTGCTCCAATATAATTACTTCACTCCTCTGCAACTCCCACTTCAGAACTCATGGGTTGGGGACGATGACGATAATGGGTACGATGGCTTATTATAAACACTATGGGGACGACATTGTAGCAGTCATTGTGTGTCTGGCCCATGGTGGTTCATCTTGCACATATATATAACTCATAGTGCTTTACTGTATATTTTTGGAAACGAATGTAAATAATTAGATGATGGAAGACAGTATAATATTTTCCCTATGGTTGGTTGGTTGGTTGGTACAGCAGTAAAGCGTTCGGTTCACACTACTTTGGGCCGAGTTCGATTCTCGCTACTGCACATAAACTGGGTGTGAAAAATGTATAGCGCCCTCCTAAGACAAACCTGACTGAGCTACTGTACTTTGTCTATAAGGCCTTGCTCGGTAGACTGTGTTTCTACCATTTCTACATTTCTCATTAATATTAGGACGTAACTGGATGAGGTATGGGACTTTGGGAACAGTTATAATGAATGGACTACAGGGTTAGGTAGGTTAGGGTTAGATGAGGTTAAGGTTATTACGAGGTCGGGACTGGGATGGGAGCCAGGAATCGAGATATAAATACCACTTGTCATTATGTATATACACTATATATAAACACATTAGGTAAGGAGAATATGATATACCGTAATCCTGTTTACATGTAATTGTTTCCCTGTGTCACACGAATATTTTTACTCAGTGATGTGTTGTAAGACGTGAGTGTGTGTATGTCAGAGAGTGTTACAAACTACTAGAGCACTTATATTCCTTTGTACTGCTTATGAAATATCATTAACTTAGTCTGGAACAAAACCACGTTGGGTATTCATGCAACATCCACCCACAGCCATATTTTGATATCTCGTGAATACCATTTCGTTACTTGTAAAGATTTTGACTCATCCGACTACATGGGTCGGAGGCAACCATAAATGAATAAGAGGCACTGCGAGTCTGCGATCCCAAAATCCATCTCAATCCCCTTTCAGCAGTAGTTATAGAATACTATTTATAAACACCTATCCAGACTAAGCTATGGCAAGTCTGGTGGGGGAATATCTGCCTCGTGTAGCCTATACCTCGTAGACAAGATTCCCAGCTGAGATAGATAAATCACCTCGTCAAGAGTGGATGTGGTATGTAGTTCTAATTACAGCCAGAATTACGTCTGGGATTCCTGGTCTCAAGGGTACAGGGTTTATTTCCAGACGATGTTAGTGTTATTTCAGTGTTCCTTGGTGCTGGGTTTTGCATCATTATTACCCATACTCCAAGTCCTATAAACACACACACTGACGAGGGTTCAAGGAGCACTTCGGTGGTGCCATGTGTTGTATCAAGTTAACTGAAGTGAAAGCGTTGCACATTAATCACAGGTGTTTGCAACATATCAGAAGTCTATAGTAGTAAGCATTTAGTTCAGAATCTCTCTCTCTCTCTCACTCGCCATTCAGTGTGTGAGCAGGCAACGAAGACTGTAGCTGATTAAATGTTTGCTATGATAGTTTCCACTGACATAATTATAATAGCATGAAAAATATTACTTTTTATCATTAAGTTATTGTATGTTTCAACCACCTACACTACTGTACATAATTATAAATGTGACATGCTTTCATTACAGGCAAACGAGAATAACATTATTGAATCTCACTGCAGGAAGATGTACAGTCGGCAAAAAAAGTAATGGAACTCCCCTATGGATAGTTATAGTTAATTTCAATGTACGGGTGGTTCCAATATTTTTTTGCCGACTGTACGTACATGTATATATACTTACACACAAAAGTTCTTGTCTCCCAATCTCCTACAGAGTGAAAGCAATTGAAAAAGAAGATTTGGTTACTAGATACTCGACTTTTAAGAGACTTCATTAAGGGAAGAAACCTTTTGTGGTCAATTTGGAATCAATGTAGGCATTCAAACTCGGCTATAAAACACATCCCCTGTATAATTCCATGTGGAGGGGTTCTGTTCCCTGGCATAGTTTGGAGGAATCAGTAGCCTTCCGATTTCCCATATTCAGTTACTGCCCTTAATTAAGCTGCTTCGGTGCTTGAGTGGCAGATTATTCTAACTCACAATATGGCTGGCTATGAGTGCCCGCTTCTGTACGTGTGTGTAAGTAACTATTAAGGGGGTGCGGGAATAGGGGGACAGACTTGGAGGGGGGGGGGGTTAGGGGGGTGCGGGAGTAGGGGACAGGCTTGGGGGGGGGGTTTGGGGGGTGCGGGAGTAGGGGGACAGTCTTGGAAAGGGGGTTAGGGGTGTGCGGGAATAGGGGACAGGCTTTCTACCCACCCCAAGCCTGTCCCCCTATTCCTGCACCCCCCAAAACCCCCCAAGCCTGTCCCCTACTCCCGCACCCCCTTAAGGCCTTGTCCACCATGAACTGTCAGCACTGTAAGTCCTCATGACAATATGATACTCAGTTCCCATGATGACCTCTCATTTGTTGACGTGGGACCATAACCTTACCGTGCACGTTTACTTAGATAGAGTGTTCGAAATAACAGATGATGTGTTGTGAGTTATTTCATACTAAGTACTTTCACTCATGCAACTATACAAAAAAATAATAATAATAATAATAATCCAATATATCACTGTAACGCAAATAGTTATCAAATATTCTTCAATAAAATACAAAAAGATGGATACCAAGAATACGTTCCCCAAGTCTGAGAAGATGACATACACAGCTTCGTGGTAATGACTAAAAATAAAACGAAGCTGACTTCCCAGCACACCGACACGAGATCAATATTTTATGACCCTCCCTACCAATCCTGTTACAGAAGGTGGAAATGGAATGGTGGTGGTGGTGGTAGTGGCAGACGGAATATACTGGCGTGTGTGTGTGTGTGTGTGTGTGTGTGTTTCTCTAGTTGGTGGTGTGTGTGTGTGTGTGTGTGTGTCTAGTTGGTGGTGTGTGTGTGTGTGTGTGTGTGTCTAGTTGGTGGTGTGTGTGTGTGTGTGTGTGTCTAGTTGGTGGTGTGTGTGTGTGTGTGTGTGTGTGTGTGTGTGTGTGTGTGTGTGTGCCAATCTTTCTCTGGGTACTATTGCTGCTGCTGTATTAGTTAGCCATCCTGGTAGCCGCTTTGGAAACTTTAGAAATCACATCACAGTACAACAAACTACTTGAATTATTGAGGAGCCGCCTTCCGGAAGCGTCCAATAAACACACACACACACACACACACACATAACTATCGTTCACTACTTCACCCCTCCCCCCCTACGTACACCATCCTCTTATACCCTCTGCCTCCCCCCTTACACACACGAACATTCTCCCCCTCCCACCTCTACACACACACACACACACACACACACATCAACTGGAGAGCTACAGATTTCTCCAAACTTTGCTAGAAAACTGGTTACTTCACTATATTCAGTAGGGAATCCGTTCTGTGGCAAAGTTCAGAGGAATCAGGAGTCTCCCAACTTAATTAACAGTACTTCATAAAATTCATTCACATGGCTCACTTTTATTTACCTCATCCAGGATTTTTATTTATTTATTTATTTATTTATTTATTCATTTATCTAATTATATTATACTGTCCTTTTATTCTTTAAGCTGGCGAAAATGTTCCTGCTTTCACATTTCATAAACTTAAAGCAGCTCAAAACATAATACACCAATAATTTACACAACTAGGTAGGAACATAATGTGCAGCGACCTATAGACACTGGGATGTATTGACACGAAATGGTTATCTATCTATTGCCATAATCGTTGCTTGGAAAAGAGTATCGGTGCACTTTCGCCAGAGCAGTAAAACACACATTAAGGGGAGATTCTCGTGTTGGTGAATAGTAAAATTAATGATTCCTACAAACTATGCCACGAAACAGATCCCCCATTAAGCAACGTGGAAGCCAGCCATCTCATTTCCTGGCAGACTTTGGAGGAATCAGAGGCCTTCCAATTCACCAACAAGAAAATCTCGCCTTAATTAAACTTATTGGGTCGACAGCACACTCTAGGGACCTTTTACTATACATAGACGCTTTTGGAAGGCAGGGATCCATCATATTAGTGGTCTAAATTAGGACACTCTATATATATACTGCTACCTCAACACCCAATTCAGAGAGACAGTGTTTATTGCTAATACTGTATTTTTATATATGTCCAGGTTGTAAATATATGTATATAATAATAATAATAATAATAATAATAATAATATAAATAAACATAATATATCTTTGTAATCACTCTATCACCCTGTATTCACGTGGTGTATTCCATTGAACGACTGTACTGTATCAAGTCAATATTTTTTCACATACATAAACTATATCCTTTATCATCACCGTGTTTTTATGTCCTCCTCAATGTTGTATATAAATCGTAGTGTATCATGACGTAGTGTAATAAAGTGTAGTGTGTTCTGTAGTGTGTAATGTAAGGTAGTGTGTAATTTAGGGTAGTGTAGTGTGTAATGTGTAGTGTAGTGTACAGTAGTGTGATGTGTAGTGTGGTGTGTAGTGTAGTGTACAGCAGTGTAAAGTATAGAATGTTGTATGTAGTGAATATTTCCTACATTTACAGTATGGCTGGTCATGCATAAAATAAAACCAATTTGAGGCGAACCCTTTATTGGAAACGTTTCGCTATTGTTTGTCTTTCAAGTTGTAGTCCCCAGGGTATTATAAACTTTAAACGGAAAAACTACTTATGAACAACGTAACAAATAAAATCTTCTCCAAAAAGTCAATCCATCCATCTATGCATTCTAGGTTACCACGTGAATATAATAAAGAAACTCAGTCCCGTGGTGTGTTGGAAGAACCATTCAAGGATTCTACAATGGGAGTGAGTGAGTGTAGGTCTGCTGGTCTCATCACTCCTACTTTGGTCCCAATTCAAGGTTGGTCATGGCACGTAAGTCTGGTGGAAAAGGATAGCACTGTCTTATGTTTTGTTACCTATAATTTACTGCTTATTTATTACCTAAGCATCCATGGTGGCTCAGTGGTAAGAGGGGCTTCGTCACACAGGTTCACAGAGTAGGTGTGTAGGTGTGTGTGTGTGTGTGTGTGTGTGTGTGTGTGTGTGTGTGTTGGCCACGACTTGGGTTTTGTCCCGCATATAAATCTAGGCTTAAATTAGGGGGAGCTTTAGTGTGAGTAACTATGAAACAACCGATTCTTCCAAACTATATCAAGCAACAGGCCAACAGTATTTTTGCTAATCTGGTCCTGTTTCCTGATATACTTTGGAATAATCAAGGTGCTCTAATGTACAAAAAATATACTCTACCAGTAACGTAGTAAATAAAATCATCACAAGTCAGGAGTCAGGTAACCTCATATGAAACGAGTATAAAAGGGATATATAGCCACGTGTTTCTATTACCTAAATCTCAGCTACATTACCAATTTGGCATAGGTCGAGTTTTGGGGGGTGTTGTAGATGTGGTGTGGGTGGATGTCAGTGCTGGGTGGTATGTGGGTGTTGAAGTAATAGTGTGGATATTGGTGGTGAGTGGTATGTGGGTGTTGGAGTGATAGTGTGGGTGTGTGTGGGGTTGTGGGTGTTGAAGTAATGGTGTGGGTGTTTGAGTGATGTTGTGGGTGGTGGAGTGATGTTGAAGTGGCTATGTGGGTGTTAGTGGTATGAGGGTGTGGAAGTGTGGGTGTTTGAGTGATGTTGTGGGTGGTAAATTGGTGGTGTGGGTGCTAGTGGAGTGTGTGGGTGTTGTATTGGGGTTTGTTGTGGATATTACACTTTCCAGTAAACATGATGGAGTGAGTGAGTGGGTGGGTGAGTTAGGAAGGACGTGTGGCGGGTGATCAAAGCAGTGACAGAACGCACGAGGTGACTTTTTGATGCGTACGAGAGAGAGAGAGAGAGAGAGAGAGAGAGAGAGAGAGAGAGAGAGAGAGATGAATGAGAAGTGAACCACAACGCAAAGGCAACACGAATGAAGATAAAAATTAACATGTAAATTATTGGTAAACAGAAGAAATGTAAAAAGTTGCTGCTTTGAGAGAAAATTATTGGTGTATGCAGATTAAATAACCTCCTGATGCATTCTTGATTCACGCTGGCATCGGAATATACATAAAGGTCACAACAATATTTCATTCCCCCTGTGTGTGTGTGTGTGTGTTGGTTGGTAAAGCTGCAAGGCGGATATGAGAGAAAGATAAGGTGAGAAAAGAAAAAGAGGTAAAGTGGAGAAAGTAATTACAGTAAGAGAGTGAAAGGGGAAATAAATGTCACAGAAGAGGAAGAAAATGCATAGAAAAAAAGAGGAAGAAAGAACTAGAGGATGACATTGAGAGAGGAGAAAAGAAGAAGAGAACTTAATTAGAAGAAGAGAGGGAGAGGTAGAATATGGAAATGAATATGTATAATGAAAAACATATATCACAGATGAATAAGAAATTTAAATATATGGTAGGTAAGGGAGTGGAAACAAAAAGAAGAAAGAACACAAAAAAAAAATAAAATAAAAGAGGGTATGAAAAATGAAAAAAATATAGAGGTAAAGAAATATCAGGTAAATAAATCAGGATGGAGGCAGAGAAGAAAAAAAGAACAGGTAAAAATTCTGTGGAAAATAAGCCGAGGAAGGGAGAAGACAAAGCAATGAGATAGAAAGATAAGAGATAGAAAGATAAGAGATAGAAAATTAAGAGATAAAGATAAGAGATGATATAGAAAGATAAGATATAGAAAGATAAGAGATAGAAAGATATGAGATAGAAGGATAAGAGATAGAAAGATAAGAGATAGAAAGATATGAGATAGAAGGATAAGAGATAGAAAGATAAGAGATAGAATGATAAGAGATAGAAAGATAAGAGATAGAAAGATAAGAGATAGAGAGATAAAATATGTAAAAATAAGAGATAGAAGGATATGAGATAGAAAGATAAGATATAGAAGGTTAAGAGATAGAAAGATAAAAGATAGAAAGATAAGATACGGAAGGATAAGAGATAGAAAGATTATAGATAGAAAGATAAGAAATAGAAGGATAAGAAATAGAAAGATAAGAGATAGAAAGATAAGATAGAAAGATAAGAAATAGAAGGATAAGAAATAAAAGGAAAAGAGACAGAACGATAAGAAATAGAAAGTTAAGAGAATGCTAACAAAGAGACCATTTCCAAGTGCTGTTTCCACTGGGCGTGTGTCTAAGGTGTTCCCCTCTGGTCATGCCTTGAAGCTGTCGGTATCTTCTCGGTTTGTTTACATCCCCCAGGCTCGTGGAGGTCTTGCGTGCATGAGTAAGTTTCAGCCAGTGAGGAGGAAGCAAACTAAAGAAATGTTTACCCACAATACTTTTGGCTTTGGGGTAAGAGTAAATATGTTCTCTATTACATATGACCACTGAAGCTTAGGCTTAAACAAAAACAAAAACAAAAAACAAAATGGGAAACACTAAGGTCCTACGAAAAGAAGTTGTCAAACCGAGAATTTAATCACGTGAATGATATGCATGCAAATATATTCCATCTAAGATATAATCACAACAAAAATAAAAGGGGAAAATAGACCCCTGAACCTCTACATTAATTCCTATGTGTGAGTTGGAAAGATTAACCAGCGGCAAAACTTCTCACACTATTTGTTCTTGAGAGAGTTATATAGGGTGGAGAAAATTTCAGTCCCCCTCGACACACTGAGCAGCTCCCTGGCGTGCAAACAGGAGGAATAACAGAACAAACAAATGGTTACGTCTGAGTGGAGAGGCTGGAGTTTCATTCTCCTTTCTATAGTTTATTACTCGTGTGTGTTTGTGTGTGTATAT
>JAWQEG010004593.1:0-52500 GCA_033782935.1 Petrolisthes cinctipes | reverse complement strand
GAAACCATCAAGGAACACTCGCACAACTGCTTAAACACCTAGACGGTGGTTTAAGGCTTTGTCTAATCTGGACTTGAACTGATCCACAGAGTTGCTGTTGACTACATCAGGAGGAAGCGCGTTCCAAGTACCGCAGATGCTGTATGTAAAGAATTTACCACACAGATCACGGTTGTATCGCTTCAGTTCAAGTTTGTAGCCATGATTCCTGGTTGTGCCCTCACTGAGTTGGAAAATGTCCCTGTAATCTACATTGTCAAAGCCTCGTAGTATTTTAAACACTTCGATAAGCTGACCACGCAGTCTCCGGGTTTCCAAAGAGAACAGGTCGAGTTCTACCAACCGATCTTTATAGCTCTTGTGTCTAAGAGAGGGTATAAGTTTGGTTGCCCTGGCTTGCACTCGTTCCAATCTCGCGATATCCTTCCGGTAAGAAGGACTCCAAAACTGGACTGCATACTCCAGGTGCGGTCGGACAAGGGAATTGTACAGACAAAGTACTATCTCCTTGTTCCGGTATCCAAACTGTCGCTTTATGTACACTAACATCCTTTGGGCTTTCTTCTCAGCCTCAATACACTGCTTTGAGAACTTGAGGTCGCTGGTGATAGTTACACCCAAGTCTTTCTCAGTATCAGTGCTTACGAGAGCATTGCCCTTAAGGTTATACTCTGTTCGGGGGTTTCTGTGGCCTATATGCATAACTTTGCATTTGTTCACGTCGACAGCAAGAGATGATTTTTTTTTTTTTTTTCACGTCGACAGCAGATGATATATTTTTTTTTTTCACGTCGACAGCAAGATATTTTTTTTTTTTTTTTTCACGTCGACAGCAAGAGATTTTTTTTTTCACGTCGACAGCAAGAGATGATTTTTTTTTTTTCACGTCGACAGCAAGAGATGATTTTTTTTTTTTTTTCACGTCGACAGCAAGAGATTTTTTTTTTTCACGTCGACAGCAAGAGATTTTTTTTTTTTCACGTCGACAGCAAGAGATTTTTTTTTTTCACGTCGACAGCAAGAGATTTTTTTTTTCACGTCGACAGCAAGAGATTTTTTTTTCACGTCGACAGCAAGAGATTTTTTTTTTTTTCACGTCGACAGCAAGAGATTTTTTTTTTTTTTTTCACGTCGACAGCAAGAGATTTTTTTTTTTTTCACGTCGACAGCAAGAGATTTTTTTTTTACGTCGACAGCAGAGATTTTTTTTGTTTTTTTTTTTACGTCGACAGCAAGAGATTTTTTTTTTTTTTTTTTTTCACGTCGACAGCAAGAGATTGTTTTTTTTTCAGGTCGACAGCAAGAGATTTTTTTTTTTTTTTCACGTCGACAGCAAGAGCTTTTTTTTTTTTCACGTCGACAGCAAGAGATTTTTTTTTTTCACGTCGACAGAAAGAGATTTTTTTTTTTTGTTCACGTCGACAGCAAGAGATTTTTTTTTTTCACGTCGACAGCAAGAGATTTTTTTTTGTTCACGTCGACAGCAACAGATTTTTTTTTTTCATGTCGACAGCAAGAGATTTTTTTTTTTTTTTCACGTCGACAGCAAGAGATTTTTTTTTTTCACGTCGACAGCAAGAGATTTTTTTTTTCACGTCGACAGCAAGAGATTTTTTTTTTCACGTCGACAGCAAGAATTTTTTTTTTTTCACGTCGACAGCAAGAGATTTTTTTTTTTCACGTCGACAGCAAGAGATTTTTTTTTTTCACGTCGACAGCAAGATATTTCTTTTTTTTTTCACGTCGACAGCAAGAGATTTTTTTTTTTCACGTCGACAGCAAGAGATTTTTTTTTTTTTTCACGTCGACAGCAAGAGATGATATTTCTTTTTCTTTTTTCACGTCGACAGCAAGAGATTTTTTTTTTACGTCGACAGCAAGAGATTTTTTTTGTTTTGTTTTTACGTCGACAGCAAGAGATTTTTTTTTTTTTTTTTTTCACGTCGACAGCAAGAGATTGTTTTTTTTTTTCAGGTCGACAGCAAGAGATTTTTTTTTTTTTCACGTCGACAGCAAGAGATTTTTTTTTTTTTCACGTCGACAGCAAGAGATTTTTTTTTTTTCACGTCGACAGCAAGAGATTTTTTTTTTTTGTTCACGTCGACAGCAAGAGATTTTTTTTTTCACGTCGACAGCAAGAGATTTTTTTTTTTCACGTCGACAGCAAGAGATTTTTTTTTTTGTTCACGTCGACAGCAACAGATTTTTTTTTTCACGTCGACAGCAAGAGATTTTTTTTTTTCACGTCGACAGCAAGAATTTTTTTTTTTCACGTCGACAGCAAGAGATTTTTTTTTTTCACGTCGACAGCAAGAGATTTTTTTTTTTTTTCACGTCGACAGCAAGATATTTCTTTTTTTTTTCACGTCGACAGCAAGAGATTTTTTTTTTTCACGTAGACAGCAAGAGATTTTTTTTTTTTTTTTTTCACGTCGACAGCAAGAGATGATATTTCTTTTTCTTTTTTCACGTCGACAGCAAGATTTTTTTTTTTCACGTCGACAGCAAGATTTTTTTTTTTTTTTTCCTTCTCGTCGACAGCAAGATTTTTTTTTTCTTCCTCACGTCGAAAGCAAGATTTTTTTTTTTTTCTTCACGTCGACAGCAAGATTGTTTTTTTTTTTCTTCACGTCGACAGCAAGATTTTTTTTTTTTTTCCTTCAGCAAGATTTTTTTTTTCCCTTCAAGTCGACAGCAAGATTTTTTTTTTTCTTCTTCACGTCGACAGCAAGATTTTTTTTTATTTCCTTCACGTCGACAGCAAGATTTTTTTTTTTCCTTCACGTCGACAGCAAGATTTTTTTTTTTTCCTTCACGTTGACAGCAAGATTTTTTTTTTTTTTCACGTCGACAGCAAGATTTTTTTTTTTTTTTTCCTTCAGCAAGATTTTTTTTTTCTTCACGTCGACAGCAAGATTTTTTTTTTTTTTTTTTTCCTTCAGCAAGATTTTTTTTTCCTTCACGTCGACAGCAAGATTTTTTTTTTTTTTTTTTTTCGCAAGATTTTTTTTTATAAAAAAAACAACAATTATAATCTCAGAACAATTGATGGAACATATGGATATGACACTACCAATAAAGAGAGAGACAACAAATATGGAAAAATCTAAAATATCGACTCTGCAACTGAATGAAAAATATTAGATAAATAAAAATATAAAAAATCGGCTGGACCAGACAAACTAAATTACACAAAACTTTACTAACAAGCGACAAGATAATGAACACTATGAATAAATAATAAAGACTGTAAAAGTAGTAAAGGAATAAAAAACCTCAAGGACTGTCATATTACCCAAAGTCAACAAACCCAAAGTTAAGGAATTTTTAGACCGATGGGAAAAGAATGTGGCTTAGATATAAACAAATCAAAGAGCAAAACAATGATTTTCAATATGAGACATAAACCAGAAAAATTGAGAGACATAGAGATAACAAATGAAAGAAAAAATAAAGGAAGGGAAATAAAGAAAACAAAATAGAAACACACATGAAAGAAAAAATAAAGGAAGGGAAATAAAGAATACAAAATAGAGACACACATGAAAGAAAAAATAAAGGAAGGGAAATAAAGAAAATACAAAATAGAAACACACATGAAAGAAAAAATAAAGGAAGGGAAATAAAGAATACAAAATAGAAACACACATGAAAGAAAAAATAAAGGAAGGGAAATAAAGAATACAAAATAGAAACACACATGAAAGAAAAAATAAAGGAAGGGAAATAAAGAAAATACAAAATAGAAACACACATGAACACAGCACCAGTAGTTACATAATAGGGACAGGGCTGCTCGGCCAGACAGACAGCTTGACGAACTTCAACAACAACAACAAAATAGGGAAAAAACTAGTGTCCTATCAACAAGAGGAGCGCCACACGTTGGTAAGGCAACACTCCTCACCCATCACCTGAACTGAACTAAACTGAACTGAGTCAACAAGTTACTGTACACATGTGAGTCAGCAAGTTAGTGTACATGTGAGTCAGTAAGTTAGCGTACATGTGAGTCAGTAAGTTAGTGTACATGTGAGTCAGTAAGTTAGTGTACATGTGAGTCAGCAAGTTAGTGTACATGTGAGTCAGCAAGTTAGCGTACATGTGAGTCAGTAAGTTAGTGTACATGTGAGTCAGCAAGTTAGTGTATAAGTGAGTCAGCAAGTTAGTGTACATGTGAGTCAGCAAGTTAGTGTACATGTGAGTCAGCAAGTTAGCGTACATGTGAGTCAGCAAGTTAGTGTATAAATGTGTATGTAAGCAGGTTGGTTTGTATAATAAAATTTCGAGATGATTTTTATAGGAGAGGGAAAAAGGTGAGATAACGAATGTGTCCCAGGGGTGGAAATTGGAGTCGGCAGGGTGTAGTGGGGGGGGGGGGGGAGGGGGAGGTGTTGTGTCAGAGAGAGGGTGGGGGTGTGCGTGTGTGGGCGTGGGAGTTGATGGGGGTGTCAAGAGATTTAGGAGGAGAGGGGTATGAGGAGGAGGAGAGGGGTATGAGGAGGAGGAGGAGGCGTGGGAGGGGATTAGATTTTAGGAGGGGGCGGAGTCGGGAGTGGGTGAAATTTTAGTAGGAGGCGTGGGAGGGGGCGAGAATTTAGTAGGGGGAGTAGGAGGGGTCTGGATTTTAGTAAGGGGGGGCGTGGAAGGGGGCGAAAATTTAGTAGGGGGAGTAGGAGGGGTCTAGATTTTAGTAGGGGGGCGTGGGAGGGGGCGAGGCGTAATTAAATAGGGGGAAGAGATTTTAGGATGTTGCGTGTTGGGAGGGGGCGAGGCATCAGGTGGGTACGTGGAAGAGGGAGACCTGTCATGATGGATTGCGTGGGAGGGAACGTAATATTAAACGAGAGAGAGAGAGAGAGAGAGAGAGAGAGAGAGAGAGAGAGAGAGAGAGAGAGAGAGAGAGAGAGAGAGAGAGAGAGAGAGAGAGAGAGAGAGAGAGAGAGAGAGAGAGAAGTGGAAGAGGAAAGCATGCAGGAGAGGGCTTGAAATGAGAGGGAATATGAGAATGGGAGGAGAGGGCTTGGAGGGAGAAAGAGGGGCTATAGAAGATAAGGGGGGGGGGGGGGGAGAGGGCTTGGGAAAAGAGAGGAGGGACTGTGAGAGGGGAGGGAGAGTGGTGTGTGTGTGTGTGTGTGGTGCAGGATAACTCTGCTTCCTATTTTTTGTTTTCTTTTAATACCGAACCGTAATGAGGCTGCTTGTTCACCCCCCCCACCCCCCCACGTGTCCCCTCCTCATCCCTTCCCTTCTCCTCCTCTTCCTCCCTTCCCTTCTCCTCCTCTTCCTCCCTTCCCTTTTCCTCCTCTTCCTCCCTTCCCTTCTCCTCCTCTTCCTCCTTCCCTTCTCCTCCTCTTCCTCCCTTCCCTTCTCCTCCTCTTCCTCCCTTCCCCTATCCTCCTCTTCCTCCCCTCTTCCGTTTTTCTGTTTCCTCTCTCGGTATTTGTTTTATCTGTGCCTCCTAAGCATTAATTTACCTCCAACCTTGTTCTATCTCTCACTTTGACTTCTTACCTCCTTGCTCAATATTTTTCTCTTTATACTTTCTTCCCTTTATTCCAACTTCCATTTAGCATATTATATAGTATTTACTCTTCCTCTTTTTCTATATTATTCCTTTTCCAAGATTATCATCCCTATTGTTCTATCCTCATTCTATGTTGTTCTATCGTTTCCCCTTTCTTTACCTCTGCCTCTTCCCTCCCTCTCTAGGCTTCATTTCCCATTATTCCATCAGGTCCTCTTTTAGTCTAGGCACTACAGTATTATTAGCTTATCTCATTTCATACTCTTTCCCATTTGCTATTGACTTTCCATATTTTTTCTATTGACTTTCCCTTCCCCTTCCTCCTTCCCACATGCTCTATACCACTCAATATAAACGCTGTATCAACCCTCAAACTCCCCCCTTCTACAGGCCCAATATTTTTCCCCTCTCCTTTATTTCCTTGGCTTCATACTGTCCCTCCAACCACGGGGGCTGTTACCTCTTTCCCCCTTCCCCCCCTCTTCACTCCTGCCCTCTCCCCCTCCCCCCCATCTGCTCCTCCCACACACTCTGGTTTATAACAGTTCATCATTCTCGTCCACATTTTTCAGCAAACACCTTCCCTCCTCTTCCTTCCCTTCTTTAATGACAGTCACCCTTTCTGTTCCTTTATCGTCTCTCTCTCTCTCTCTCTCTCTCTCTCTCTCTCTCTATATATATATATATATATATATATATATATATATATATATATATATATATATATATATATATATATATATATTCCTCTTTTTTTCCCTTCACCTCTCTTTCCTACCTCTATTCTCTTCTCCTATTTCGTTCCTCTCTCTCCATCTCTCTCCTTCCTGTGCCATATATATCCCCTCTAATCTCTCTCTCTGCCAAAGTTCATCATCTTAATCCCCCTCACAATCTCCCCTCCTCACTACGGTACCCAACCAACCCGTTCTCCTTCACTCTGGGTTATCATATAATTTTTCACTTCCTTTCCTCTCTCCTCCTCTTCTTGACCTTCTCTATGTCTATTTATCTCTGTTCATCTGTCACTTACCGATGCATTTGTTCATTCATAGAGGCAATATACCAAAAATAATAAAAAAAATTCAATAGGTTGTATCTGTACTTTCAGATAGCTTTCCTGCACATTAATTTATTAAAGACTGCAATGTATTTATACATATCTTAATAATTTTTTATATAACTGGTTATCTGAATATGTTCGGTGAAATTTAATGCAAAGAATAGGATTTTATGCACAGTTCACTCACATTCACACATTTTCATCTTTACGGTACGATAATAATAATAATAATAGTAATAATAATAATAAAAGTAATAATAATAATAATAATAATAATATTAATAATAATAATAATGATAGTAATAATAATAATAAAAATAATAATAATGATAATAATAATAATAATGATAATAATAATAATAATAATAATAACAGTAATAGTAATAATAAGAATAATAACCTGCACACTTCACACATTTCACACGTTGGTACCACTGAATACAATAAACTCTCCTTCCCCGGGACAATAATTGTGTTAGTATGGTGACGTCTTGGCTGGTTGGTACCGGGGCCGTCCTCAGGTAACTTAATGTGGGTCTGGTGAGTTGTGGGAACCTGCAGTGTGTGTGTGTGTGAGAGGAGGAGGAGGAGGAGGAGGAGGAGGAGTAGGTGCTGTATAAATGTGTGTGGGTGTAAGTGTGTGTGTATGTGTGAGAGAGAGATATTGAGAGAGAGAGGAGGAGGAGGAGGAGGAGGTGCTGTATAAATGTGTGTGTGTGTGTGTGTGACAGAGACGGACAGAGACAAAGTTAAAACAGTTGAGAGCGAGAAACAAATTATGCAGAAGAAAAATGGAAAACACACACAAGCAGCCCCACACACCCACACACTTGAGAATTCTGCCTGCTCTAAGTTCTGATTTGATTTTATGTATGTCTTCTTTCTTACCTTCCTCTCTTTCTGCCTCCTGATCAGCCTCGTTTGACTCTCTGATTCTTATTATCCTTAGTTAAGAACCCTGTGATCGTGTATGAGAACTGGAGGCTTCTGATTCCTCCTGACCATGCCACGAAACAATCTCCTTCCATATAGGTGGTGTTTCGTGGCAATATATGAAAGACTCATGCACTAACCACCAATATTCTGACTACACCACAGGGTCCCTTAATCACAACATATGGGAACAAAATAATGATAATACTGTAACGTGGACAGTTTTAAAGGGGGAGATTCTTTTGTTGGTGAATTGGAAGGTCTGTGATTCCTCCAAACTAAGCAACTAAACAGATCCCCTATTAGTACCACTGAGGGCATCTGTCTTCTGTCATAGTTAGGAGAAATCAAGAGCCTTCCAATTTGCCAACAAGAGAATCCCCCCTTAAACTCTCATATCATCTAATCCATTACATTGTCAATACAGCAGTTAGTGTGAGACTTCCATGAACATAATCATTAGCTGTCACTTTCATATACATTCTCTCCGAGACGTATCATGTGACTACCATCGTTAAAAATGTCTGCTGCAAACTCGATTGATTGATTGATTGATTTATTGATGTTAGACGCCGCAACAGCGAGGTCGTATGGCGCCCGAGGAAGATCATTGAGAGGTGGGACAGTAAGCACAAAAGGTAACAGATAAAATATAGGGAGAGTTGGAGAAGTGAAAGCCCCTTTTAGTCGCCATTTACGACAACAAGGACTCTCAAAATCTTTTTCTCATTTACAAAGTATATCAATCGTCCCAAGTGTTCGAGCGTTGCATTGGTTTGATCTCCCTCAACTGTACATTTAATACTGCTCTCACAAATAGGGCCAGTCACCCTTAAAAAAAGTTGCCATTCAGTAAAAAAACTCGTCATCTAATCAGTGTCCTCTCGTTATTCACTCCCCTTGATCCTCTGTATGTATGTCCAGTACGTCGCAACTTTATTAATATTCTTTTTCTGCCATTATTTTTCACAGCTCGGTAATTATTTCGTTTCACTTTTTCACTCTTAACTCAACAAGACCCTTAAAACCATAGCTTCCCGAAGGTTTTGTGTATCTTTGAACTTTAGGCAAGAACATTCGTGGTGTATACAATATGGTGGTAACGGTACAATGACCTGTCTGTAGTGTGTCTATGGAGTCGATAGTGTACCAGTCGTACCACACCATCGTCAACACAAAGGATATTCTTGCCTACGACCCGTTGTCCAACTCTAGAATAACAACAAATCATGTACATTCCAACATCTCCATCTCCATAGTATTATTACACAACAATAGAACATTATTAAAGGGGGAAGTTTTGTGTTGGTAAATCTGGAGCAACTGAATCCTCCAAACTATTCCAAGCAACAGAACACTATTATTATTGCTCTTCTGGTCGTGTTTTCTAGCATACTTTGGAGGAATCAAGGCACTCCAATATAACAAAAAAGAATTACCTTATTAAACCGAGCCGAGAGCAGCTACAGTACAAGTGGGTCACCTGGCAAAAGGAACATGTTGTCTATCCATAAAAAAACAACATATATATTTACCATCTCTACGTATATGTTTTTTTTTTTTTTAACAGGAAGCCTCCAGAGTAGCCATGGAAAGAAGAAGATGGAAAGTCAGTGAAAGACCGTTCCACTCTGAAAGAAAAACGACCGAAATAAAAAACCAAGGGCCAATTTGTAGGAGATTCTAACTCGCGACGCTTGAAAGGCCGGAAAACCCAGACGGATGGAAAAATGGAATGAGGTAGGTTAGTCTAGGTTGTACCAGAGTATCCCATGTGGTGTATGAAAGGTTGTCTGTATTTCTGTCTGTTTGGTTGGTGTGTGTTTTTTTTATGTCAATGTCTGTCTATATCTATTTCTCTTTCGTCTGTGCATCTATCTATCTATCTACATGTCTGGTTGGTTGGTTGGTTGGTGTTTTTGTTTTGATGTGAATATCTATCTGTGTCTATTTCTCTTTCGTCTGTGCATCTATCTATCTATTTATTTAGTTGTGGTGTGTTTTTGTTTTGATGTCAATGTCTGTCTGTGTCTAATTTTCCTCCGTCTGTGCATCTATCTATCTATCTATCTGTTTAACTGAATACTGAATCCATCGCGCGCGCGTCATTTTTTTTTTTTTTTCCATCGCGCGCGCGTCTTTTTTTTTTTTTTTTTTCCGTCGCGCGCATGTCTTTTTTTTTTTTTTTTCCGTCGCGCGCGTGTCTGTTTTTTTTTTTTTTCCCGTCGCGCGCGTGTCTTTTTTTTTTTTTTTTTTCCGTCGCGCGTCTTTTTTTTTTTTCCGTCGCGCGCGTCTTTTTTTTTTTTCCGTCGCGCGCTTGTCTTTTTTTTTTTTTTTCCTCCGTCGCGCGCGTTTTTTTTTTTTTTTTTTTCCGTCGCGCGCGTCTTTTTTTTTTTTTTTTTCCGTCGCGCGCGTCTTTTTTTTTTTTTTTGCGCCGCGCACGCGTCTTTTTTTTTTTTTTTTTTCCGTCGCGCGCGTCTGTTTTTTTTTTGTTTTTCCCGTCGCACGCGTGTCTTTTTTTTTTTTTTTTTTCCGTCGCGCGTCTTTTTTTTTTTTCCGTCGCGCGCGTCTTTTTTTTTTTTTTTCTTCCGTCCCGTCGCACCCGACGGAAGATAAAAAATAAAAAAAAGACGCGCGTGCGACGGAAAAAAAAAAAAAAAAAAAAACGCGCGCGACGGAAAAAAAAAAAAGACGCGCGCGACGGAAAAAAAAAAAAAAAAAAAGACGCCGCGCGCGGCGGAAAAAAAAAAAAAAAAAAGACGCGCGCGGCGGAAAAAAAAAAAAAAAGACGCGCGCGGCGGAAAAAAAAAAAAAGACGCGCGCGACGGAAAAAAAAAAAAAAAATAAAGACGCGCGCGACGGGAAAAAAAAAAAAAAGACACGCGCACGACAGAAAAAAAAAAAAAAAGACACACACGCGACGGAATAAAAAAAAAAAAAAGACGCGCGCGACGGAAAAAAAAAAAAAAAAAAGACGCGTGCGCGACGCAATAAAAAAAAAAAAAAAAAGACGCGCGCGACGGAAAAAAAAAAAAAAAGACGCACGCGACGGAAAAAAAAAAAAAAAAAGACGCGTGCGCGACGCAATAAAAAAAAAAAAAAAAGACGCGCGCGACGGAAAAATAATAAAAAAAAAAAAAAACGCGCGCGAAGGAAAAAAAAAAAAAAAAAAAGACGCGCGCGCGACGAAAAAAAAAAAAGAAGAAGCGCGCGCGACGGAAAAAAAAAAAAAAAAAAGACGCGCACGACGGAAAAAAAAAAAAAAAAAAGACGCGCGCGACGGAAAAAAAAAAAAAAAAAAAAAAAACGCGCGCGCGACGGAAAAAAAAAAAAAAAAAAGACGCGCGCGCGACAATAAAAAAAAAGACATGCGCGCGACGGAAAAAAAAAAAAAAGACGCGCGCGCGACGGAAAAAAAAAAAAAAAAAAAGACACGAGAGCGACGGAAAAAAAAAAAAAAAAAGACACGAGCGCGACGGCAAAAAAAAAAAAAAAAAAAAGACGCGCGCGCGACGGAAAACAAAAAAAAAAAAGACGCGTGCACGAGGGAAAAAAAAAAAAAAAAGACGCGTGCGCGACGGAAAAAAAAAAAAAAAAAAAAAGCGCGCGACGGAAAAAAAAAAAAAAAAAACGCGCGCGACGGAAAAAAAAAAAAAAAAAAACACGCGCGCGACACAAAAAAAAAAAAAACAAAGACGCGCGCGCGACGGAAATAAAAAAAAAAAAAAGACACGCGCGCGACGGAAAAAACAAAAAAAAAAAAAGACGCGCGCGTGACGGAAAAAAAAAAAAAAAAAAAAAAGACGCGCGCGACGGCAAAAAAAAAAAAAAAGCGCGCGCGACGGAGGAAAAAAAAAAAAAAGAAACGCGCGCGACGGAAAAAAAAAAAAAAAAAAAAAAGACACGTGCACGACGGAAAAAAAAATAAAAAAAAAGACATGCGCGCGACGGAAAAAAAAAAAAAAGACGCGCGCGCGACGGAAAAAAAAAAAAAAAAAAGACACGCGAGCGACGGAAAAAAAAAAAAAAAAAAAGACGCGCGCGACGGAAAAAAAACAAAAAAAGACACGCGCGCGACGGAAAAAAAAAAAAAACAAAAGACGCGCGTGCGACGGAAAAAAAAAAAGACGCGCTCGCGACGGAAAAAAAAAAAAAAAAAAGACGCGCGCGCGACGGTAAAAAAAAAAAAAAAAAAAGACGCGCCCGCGACGGAAAAAAAAAAAAAAAAAAAAAGAGCGCGCGACGGAAAAAAAAAAAAAAAAAAAAGACGCGCGCGTGACGGAAAAAAAAAAAAAAAAAAAAGAGCGCGAGACGGAAAAAAAAAAAAAAAGACGCGCGCGACGGGAAAAAAAAAAAAAGAAACGCGCACGCGACGGAAAAAAAAAAAAAAAAAAAAAAGACACGTGCACGACGGAAAAAAAAATAAAAAAAAAGACATGCGCGCGACGGAAAAAAAAAAAAAAGACGCGCGCGCGACGGAAAAAAAAAAAAAAAAAAGACACGCGAGCGACGGAAAAAAAAAAAAAAAAAGACGCGCGCGACGGAAAAAAAACAAAAAAAGACACGCGCGCGACGGAAAAAAAAAAAAAAACAAAAGACGCGCGTGCGACGGAAAAAAAAAAAGATGCGCTTGCGACGGAAAAAAAAAAAAAAAAAAAGACGCGCGCGCGACGGTAAAAAAAAAAAAAAAAAAAGACGCGCCCGCGACGGAAATAAAAAAAAAAAAAAAAAGAGCGCGCGACGGAAAAAAAAAAAAAAAAAAAAGACGCGCGCGTGACGGAAAAAAAAAAAAAAAAAAAGAGCGCGCGACGGAAAAAAAAAAAAAAGACGCGCGCGACGGAAAAAAAAAAAAAAGAAACGCGCACGCGACGGAAAAAAAAAAAAAAAAAAAAAGACACGTGCACGACGGAAAAAAAAATAAAAAAAAAGACATGCGCGCGACGGAAAAAAAAAAAAAAGACGCGCGCGCGACGGAAAAAAAAAAAAAAAAAAGACACGCGAGCGACGGAAAAAAAAAAAAAAAAAAGACGCGCGCGACGGAAAAAAAAACAAAAAAAAGACACGCGCGCGACGGAAAAAAAAAAAAAAAAAAAGACGCGCATGCGACACAATATATATGTCAAGTGCTTCAACTAAATGTTTCTTGTATTCTGTAAGTAGGCTATGCAGTGTGTGTGTGTGTGTGTGTATGTGTATTATATTCAACAATTTTAACTCGGTTGCTGTAGCGAATTGGATAAACTTTTTTTAACACTCCTTGCTTAATAGTTTGCTAAATAAACACTTGAAGCAATAATTATGACTCCTAGCACACCGTGTATATGATTAGTCTATGAATATCGTATGTAAATATTAATTCGTATTTTGAGTACTACTCCTGATGTTGGCAATACAACAGATGTAAATACAAAAATGTTGGTGATACATGTAGAATGGATATATATTGTATAGGTAGCTAGTGTATCAAGATATATTATGTGAATTATCAAGTTATTTTTTTATTGGAATTCTTGTGTATGTTGAACGCATATAATATTGTTGTTGGTGTTTTTTGTTGTTTTTGTGTTGTGATATTCTTTGACCCGACAAACAAACTCTGCCTCGATTGATTTGCATTACTACCTCAATGAAGTGAAGGTAACTCATCACAGTAGACGAACAATGTATAGACTACAGTATGAGAAACAAGCAACATTATGATACCACTTAGGCACAGTGTGGACTTTTTGCATGTCATACAAAGAAGACCAATGTTTCATTCTGTGCCACAACCTCTCCCTCAGTGTACTTGTCACTTCTGTCACTCAGTTTATTTACTCAGTGTACTCGCTATGTTTTTTTCCTCGTTCATCTGTCTCCTTTACGGGTACTTGGGTTTAATCCCGCTTGGTTTGTGGAGTTACAATTCAGTCCTGTTGAGCAGCAAATTAAACCTGTCCCTCTCTGTCACTTGATGATGATTATACTGTTTTCCGTCACCACCTCAGCCACCTGTCCCTCATGTTCCTCAGGGTAGTACATACGTCACTGTCAGAGCTGGGACTCAAACCTCATACAACAGAACGAATACTTGTTGACTTGCATTAGAGGCAGAGAGCATCAATGAGGTCGACAGAGAGTTTAATAAAGCCGGGTGTAAATAAACGGAAAAGAGACATAAGTAAGGCACATAAGAAAGAAAAAAACCTATAGGGCAGGGATAAGGATTAGGTTTCAATGATACAAGGTACGTACAGTACAGTAGAAATTTTTGAAAGCTACACACGGCTACAGGGACTCAGCAAGAACAAGACAATGAGATGAACAACACGGGGTGATAAGGTGGTAAGCATGTGTTCAGGGCGACTGGGAGGGAGTGGGACTTATCCTTTCTACACGAACCACCACCACAACCCAGGAATCAACTCTACAAACACTCGAACGACGCCTCTCAACACCAGGGGTCGTTTCTCTCAATGTTTATCTCTCTCGTTTTATTTTCAGGTTTCATAGTTTCGCGTCCCCAGTTATCATTGTCTCTGTCGGTATGTGTCCGAATCTTTTATCGGTTTCAACATAATTACTACTTTGATATAAACTCTGGGACTCGTAATTTATCTGGGGAAATTAGGAAGTGAGAAATGGTGATAGAATGAATGTGATCATGTATAGTTTTCAGAGATATTTTTAAGGAATCTGCTTTGTTTCTGCTACTTGGCAATACTTATTCCTTCCTCAGTCTCACCTCCGATAAATATGATGAATATCGTTCATTAACTAGCTGGTTCTACGGTTTGGGGAGGATGATAGAAGGAGGGAATAGAGAGAGAGATAAAGGAAGGGAGAGGTGAATATACTGGAAAAGAGGGAGGGAGTATAGGAGGGAGAGGTGGGTGAAGGGACCAAGGAAAAGGGAGGGAGTAGGGGAAGGGAGAAGTGGGTGAAGGAAGCAAGGAAGAGGGAGGGATTAAGGAAGGGAGAGGTGGGTGAAGGGACAAGGAAAGAGAGAGGGATTATAGAAGGGAGAGGTGGGTGAAGGAAGCAAGGAAAAGGGATGAAATAGGGGAAGGGAGAGGTGGGTGAAGGGACCAAAGGAAAGGGGAGGAAATAGGGGGAAGGGAGAGGTGAATGTACAGGAAAAGAGGGAAGGAGTATAGAAGGGAAAGGCTGGTGAAGGAACATGGGAAGGATACTGTAGGTAAGGAAGGAATCACATCACTAACACAGTACGTATCTAAACCCTCGATCCCTCCCCACAACCCCACGAAGAGCAAGAAGAATAAACAAATGTCAGCCTAGACCCCATGTGCCGTCACGCCCCACCTCTGACGTCACACACACACACACACACACACAAACAAATATCCTAACACACACACACACACTAACAAACAAACATCCTAACACACACACTAACACACACGCAAACATCCTGACACACACACACACACATCCAGACACACACACAAACAAATATCCTCTCTCTCTCTCTCACACACACACACACACACACACCTATATCTATGTGTTTGTCTGCATAGTTGTGTGTGCAAACAGACCCGTTTGCATGTAAAACCGTATTTCACCTTCCTCTCTGTAGCTCAAAATCTATATTGAGTTGTGTAAAGAAAGAGCAAAAATAACTTTCTTTCTCTCTCTCTCTCTCTCTCTCTCTCTCTCTCTCTCTCTCTCTCTCTCTCTCTCTCTCTCTCTCTCTCTCACACCACACACACACACACACACACACACACACACACACACACACTCTCTCTCTCTCTCTCTCTCTCTCTCTCTCTCTCTCTCTCTCTCTCTCTCTCTCTCTCTCTCTCTCTCTCTCTCTCTCTCTCTCTCTCTCTCTCTCTCTCTCTCCTTCACAGTGCACACATTCCTTAACCTCTTCAGCTCCCCTCGTATATATTCTCACACACGAGCGTTGACTAGCAGAACCCCACTCCTCCTAGCCTTATGCCTCTCACGTTTACTGTACACATACACACAGACACACCCTCGCTATATCAACTGTACACACACACACACACATTCTTGCAATATCACACACTCTCACGTTTACTGTACACACACACACACACACACATACATACATTCTTGCAATATCACACACTCTCACGTTTACTGTACACACACACATACACACACACACACACACACTTGCAATATCACACACACTCTCACTCCCACTCTCCTCCCTCCTCCTTCCCTCGTCCACCCACTCCATCCCACTTTCTATCATCCTCCACCCACTCCATCCCTACTCCTCACTCACCCACTCCCTCCCACTCTCCCTCCTCCTCCTCACCCACCCCCTCCCACACACACACACACACACACCCTCCACCACCTCACCCATCCCCTCCCACACACACACTCTCCCTCCTCCTCCTCACCCCCCCCCCCTCCCACACACACACACACACCCTCCACCACCCACCTCACGCTCTGGTCCAGCCTCGTAAACATGGGGTGTGACGCCAGTGTTTACCCAGCCACGACGTGTGACGATCGTGACTCCACCCCCCCCCCCTTCCACCCCCCACCAAGCCATATATGCATTTATATTACAACACGAAGGTTTACTCTCTCTCTCTCTCTCTCTCTCTCTCTCTCTCTCTCTCTCTCTCACTAACATGTTTCCAACGCCTACATACATCATGCTTTTATCACTGTGTCTGTATTCCTTTATATTACAACACGGTATTTACTCTCTCTCTCTAACTTGTTTCCAACGCCTACATACATCATGCTTTCATCACTGTGTCTGTTCTGGGGCAAGAAAGACTTACTAACTCCAGACATGTGATGATAGATGGACGTGGTAGATGGCGACTGGTTCGTGGTTGTTGTTGTAGTCTTTGTCTTTTTATAGTCTTTGTAGTCTCTTCGGAGTTTGATTTTAATTATATGGTTTTATATAACTATATGGTGTAGGAGATGTAGCCAGCTTCTGTAGTTTACACAATTTATTGATAACCCGAGTGAGTACAGTTTCACAAATATGTTTGGGTTAAGTTAGACTTGAGCTAACTTTAGAGAGATTATACTTATGCTAAGGTAACCTGTTGAGGGTATGGTTATCAATAGCTAACTGAGGCTGGTGGATCGGGAAAAGGGCGTCGCTATGACCTATGTCGTCACTATCTGCTAACGTGTTAACGGTTCCCACAGTGAGCTAGGGTCTGTATCTAAGCCTACGTTAGCAGTTTCACGGCATCATGCGATGTGTGACTCACTCTTGTAAGTGAGTATAAGTGATTATCAGTAGCCTCTTAAATGTAGGTTTAACCGGAACATGTCTGTATTCCTTTATATTAGAACACGGTATTTAGTCTCTCTCTCTAACATGTTTCCAACTCCTATATCCATCATGCTTTCATCACAGTGTCTGTATTCTTTTATATTACAACACGGCGTTTACTCTCTCACTAACTTGTTTCCAACGCCTACATCATGCTTTCATCACTGTGTCTGTATTCCTTTATTTTACAACACGACGTTTACTCTCTCTCTAACATGTTTCCAACTCCTATATCCATCATGCATTCATCACTGTGTATGTATTCCTTTATGTTACAACTCGGTATTTACTCTCTAACATGTTTCCAACTCCTATATACATTATGCTCTCTTCTCGCCTCAACAGTAGGTTTTACTATTTACAACACGGCATTACTGATATTTCTCTCATTTGTTTCTAACGCCTACATGCTTTACAAAACCTAAATCATTCTCTTCTTACAAGTTTACGAAGCCAACATTAGTTTCTCATTCATAGAGCTTGTATTTTATGTAGTCAGTTAAGTTGGAAAACCCTCTCTCATTCTCTCTATTCTACACTACTCTACTCTCTCTCTCTCTCTCTCTCTCTCTCTCTCTCTCTCTCTCTCTCTCTCTCTCTCTCTCTCTCTCTCTCTCTCTCTCTCTCATCAGGGTAATGCCAGTGGTGTAATCAACTGCAGTGTCCAGTCAGGCTGCTTTGTGCTCTCCTCCCCTTCTGACATTCTCCCAACCAACTGGACAAAAGTGTATTGTTCAACTTGGACCGCTCGACTCCCTCTGACAACCATACGAAAATTACACTCCTGTGCACAGTGTGGAGCGTCTTGATTCCTCCAAATATATGCCTGGAAACAAAAAAGAACCGGGATACCAAACTAATGGTGGCCCTTTGCTTGGAATTGTTTGGAGGAATCAGTTGCTCCAGATTTACCAACAATGTAGTGTACTAAAAACTATTACCTGCCCCTTAGTAATTTCCATGCCTACTGAGGGAAGAGTAAGTTGAGGTAATGAATGGAAAGTAATCATATTTTTTTCTAGGGTATAGGTCTATTTTATTGTTGACATAGGCCTATACTAACCAATATCTTTATAATTTAAGTATTTGTGTTCATATTAAGTACACAACACAATAAATCATCTAAAAATAATAATAATAATAATAATAATATCTAACGCTTCCTTCGCTGTGTAAGTAATTATGGATTCCAACTTAACTTTGCATTCCAGATGATGTTAACAATGATGAGGTGAACGAAAGGTGTAACTCAATTATTTTGGGATTATTTATTTTGGCTGAATCGGAGAGCTACAGATTCCTTCAAACTGCGTCAGAGAACAGACCACCATAGTATCCATGTAGGGGATCTGTTTTGTCGAATGGTTTGGAAGAATCAGTAGCCCTCGAAATCGCTCAATCTAAATAATAACTCCCTTAGACCACGTGAGCCTTCAAACACCACGACCCCTAGAGCCTTTTTATTTTATATTTTATTTTTAGTAAATTTGAGTGCTACTGATTCCTCCAAACTATCCCAAGAATCAGACGACCTCAATTTTATGCATGGAAAATCTGTTTCGTGACATAATTTGGAGGAATCAGCCAGCAGTAGAGCCCTCCAAAATATATACCGTCAAGGATTAAACCTCCTAAGAAGCGAATTTCCCACAAGCATAGTAATTTTCCTCCAGCCTTCGCAAAGTTTATGTTTTCTCATCTCCCCTGAGCTCACAAGTTCTCAAGGTGGAGTTAGTGGGGCTGAGGGGTGTGCTGAAGGCTGTTTAAGGGACCTTGTGATCGTGTGTGAGACCTGCAGGTGGCTTCTGATTCCTCCTGACTATGACATGAAACAAGCTCCTTTATTGATGGTGGTGTCTCGTGGTAATGTTTGAAGGTCTCTCTAACCTCCAATTTTCTTACTATCGTACATCACGAGCCATAATAATAATAAGTATCCAGGTCTTGTTGAAGTTTGGAATCATCTGACATACCAGTGAACCAATTTACAACGTTTATATTCTGTCTCACACTTCCTGGAGCTCGTTAAATACACCATCGTACAGGCTATTCGAAGCAGACCTGGATGCTTATTATGGTTCGTGACTGTACTGTACAATGCATGGTGGTGGCGTGGATAAAAATCAATACAGATCTGTTCTTGCTTGTGTGCTTGCTGAATGAATAAATGTAAACATCATCTTCTCTTTTGCAATGATTAGTGAAGGACAATGTTGTAGTGAGTCAGTTTATTTTAATAAAGAAATTAAGGTCGTATTATTATTATACTTGAAGAAGTATCGTTTTATAATCTTTTTGCTGTTAATATCGATCTGCCCAATTTAAAACATTATATTTTCACCCGTATGATTCTATTTCATGAAGTTCTATTCTGTATCAAATTAATACTCAGTAATGATGGAGGTATGGATTACTGCTGGGACAAATTTAACACAATAAAACACTTGAGAACCTTTGAGGTCTATTATCTCGTTGTAATTGGAAACCTGAGAACCTGGACATCATAACAAGTTCGACCCGAGGATGAAAAGAGAAAAACATACATATTATTATTAGAGTGAGTAATGATTTAGACGACGAGAGCAGTCCCAGTGAATTCTCCCCCACCACCACCTCCACCATTACTACTACTACCACTACCACCATCACCACCACCACCATTACTACTACTACTACTACCACCACCACCACCACCACCAACACCAATACTACCACCTTCACTCGCCTCCGACCTCCTGCTAGGGTTGGTGTTGGTGGTGCCTGACGAGGGGTTGTTTTGCCAGGGTGGGGGCATCTTCTGGTCCAGTGTGTTCATGGCCGCCCACAGGTAGTCCAGGTGGGCCACTTCCCTCTGCTGCTCGAAGTAGGTGATGACGAGGGAGAGAGAAGCACGAGCCTGGCACAAACTGACCTCCTCCTCCTCCTCCTCCGTCTCCTCCTCGTGTTGCCTCTCTTGGACACCCAGACCACAAGCGCTCCTGTAGAGTTAGTGTGGGTTCTTGTAATGGTGGGAGATTATGGTATGGATGAAGTATTTTTAGTCAATCTCCATGTTTATGTCCATTAATAGTTTTCCGTGTATTGTCAACAGTCTTTGATGAAAAATGTATTGTTGTTACATAATAGAATTTGAGTGTTTGACATTGTTATGTTCAACTATTGAATTTTATTTATGGATTTTTATATACTGTATTTAGGAATTCTGAAGTACTTGGCAGCTGTTAATGGTATTTCCAATTTAATACAAATGTTATCAGCCGCTGCTGAAAAGTTAATTTTAATAATTAAGATACTGAATCAATCATCATAGTGTGTCATTACTTAAAAAGACAACTAAGAACCCCTTTAACTTAAGGTCCGATGTCCGACATTATTTAGGGGATTCAGAAACTTTGGGTTGTGACTGCACACTCGCCCACACTTCTAACCAAGTCAGACATATCAGTCCTCTCTTTGAGTAACAAGTGAGTCCAAGGAACATCGATGTGTAGTTCGGAAGGGTCTGCTTCTTCTTTTTACAGTGAGAGAATTAGTAAATCACGAGTCAATATCCCCTTCCTCACACTCCTTCAAGGTGAGGCAAGGCACATTTCCTCATTAGAAGGTAGAAGTGTGTTACGATAGAAATTAGCAATACCGCTCCTGGGATCTCAGATCGATGGAGCCATGATTTTTTATTGTCAGACTTGGAATTATTTCAAGTGTATTTTTTGAACTATTGTCCACAAATGTACACCTCTAACTTCCTTAGTGGGAATTGTACAGAAGTAAATATTAATTTGGTTTATACTCAGATTCATGCATCGATCCAACGTCTAAGGGTCTTTAGAGGCAAGCATTAAACTGAAGCATTTTAATGACAGCATTCATATTAGTTCTGCTTTAACTCTCATTCCAGGAATGTCTCCCTCACCACTGAGGTGTTTTTAAAGCAGAAATATTACTTGGATTATGATTGCGAGTTTTATTAATTCCTGATCGCTTCCGGAGTCATCAGTTCAGTTCATGTTTTTAAGTTGTGTAGAATTATTTTGTTGTCAGTGTTTATAAGAAATTAGGAATTCCTCCAGCGATTCATTTCATCGTTTATGTCTCGTATGAGTGAGATAAATACTGACGGGTCACTGTCACTGCTGCTTTCCTCTTGCCTCCTTCTGCCGCCACCACCACCACGCCGACCTTTCCTTCCTCCTTTCCTCTTGTTCTTCCTCTTCTTGTTCTTCCTCTTCTTGTTCCTTCGGTTGTTCCTCGTCCTTTCACCCTCACCTCCCCGGCCCTCTTCCTCCACCTCCTCCGTCTCTCTTCCAGTTCCAGACGTGCTTGAATCCTGGCCACCACTCACTTCTTTTACGGTTCCACTCACACTCGTCTCAGTGGGTTCTGGTGCAGGACTTAATCGGTGGAGGTGTTCGTCGTCATCCACAGAGGGAGTGACTGGATGTTCCGTGTACCTGACAGCACCTCCACCATCAGTGTTTGAAGCAGACTCCACGTTCACGGACACGGTATCCCCAGACTCGTGGCCCTCTCCTCCCTCAGCAGTGGTGGTGGGATGTCTTGCAGGGGTGTGTTCGTAGGGCGTCCTCACCACCACATGCCCCACTGAAGTCCGAGGGAGGAAGAGTCTCGCCAAGTTCGACACTGGACTGCAAGGAGAAATAACACAGAAAATTCATACTAATACTCATACTAACTTATCATGGTTGAAAACTAACAATTACGAGATATATCAATGATTTTCTCAGTTATACCCCAAGGAAAGAAGAAAACAAACCGAGTCTGAAGCCAAACCTGCTCAAACCACTCCCACCCTCACCTCCTTCACCTCACCTCTGATCACTCCCTCCCTCACCTCTGATTGTCCTGGTCATCGTAGGCTCTGAGGGCGAGGTAGTAGACACGTCCCTGCATTAGCCACGTGGGGAGGGGCAGCCTCATTCCCACCCTGGTGCCTGCCTCTTGGTACACACGACCAGACCTCAACGCCTCTTCCGGTAACTCCACCAGCGTCGTCTCGGGGGCCTGGTTGAACTGGGACTCCTGTAGGTCACTCACGGTGGGGCTCAGACGGAGGGTGTACCGGCTTACTGGGAAACGAAAGGAAAGGAAGGGAAGGAGGTTCATTCACTCATTCATTCATTCGTTCGTACATTCATTCATTCATTCATTCATTCATTCGTTCGTTCATTCATTCACTCATGCATTCATTCATCCTTTCCCTCATTTATTAATTTATATATTGAATCATTCATTCATTTTTTCGCAGACAAAAAAAAAAAAAAAAATCTGTAAGCACATGAACTTATTTGACAATATTTATGACGCTAAAGGTTAAGGTTCTATATTCTTGTACTGTCTAAGCAATATCATGAATGGCTGAAAGGTGAGACAGAAATTTTGACCCCAAGTTTAATAAGGTGTGTATCGCGACCTGACCCGACCTACCTGCTCCACTGTCGAAGTCATCCCCAGGTGTGGTCCAGGTGAGAGCCATGGCGTTGGGGCCCCTCAGGCTCACCTTCAGGTCCTTCACTTTCCCCGGCGGGTAGAGGTCCGTGTCAGGGGCGGGAACTGCCACTACCTGAAGAAGGCACAATGAATGAAGAAGGCACAATGAATGAAGAAGGCACAATGAATGAAGAAGGCACAGTGAATGAAGAAGGCACAGTGAATGAAGAAGGTACAATGAATGAAGAAGGTGCAATGAATGAAGAAGGTACAATGAATGAAGAAGGCACAATAAATGGAGAAGGTACAATGAATGAAGAAGGTACAATGAATGAAGTTACAATGCATGAAGAAGGTATATTGAATGAAATCAGTGAATGGTGTATTTGTGTGAATGTTAGTATTGGGAAGCATGTGGTAAATTTGTAGGATATATCTATTCCTACCTTCCAGTTCCATTGGGTAAAAACCGTAATGAAAGACAGGGATAACATACATACATACCCTTTAGATTTGGCAATCATGATTTTAATCTCATATAATGAATGAAAATTTCTATGGAGTGTAAAATGTTTGTCAAATGAACGACTAAAGTGGATGTACTACTCGACCACCATGATTCACCACTACTAATCTATCATCATGATCACTAAATGTACCAATTTGACACCCGAATCTATCCTGACACACATCTGCAACTCTGACCTTAATGGATCCTATGGGTGCCACTCGACTGAACTCGCCGGTGGAAAGGATGTTTTGGGAGTCAAGGGGCACCACACTCCCGCAGCACAGGTTTGGTCGGGGGTCCTGCAGGTGACACACATGCAGAATATTGGTTATTAATAAACAGGTATTAATATATGGATGAATATCGTCCACAGACACAACTAAAGAACTGAACCCACACAACAATTCAAAACTTAAGGTGTGTTGTCATCTTAGTCAATTAGATATACTTACATTAGAAGTTTGAATTTGAGTGACGTGTCTGACTGTGACAAATATTTATACAGTATGTAAATGTGACTCACCGTGTGTTCCTCGGGAGTGTCATGTTCTTCTCCACGTGTGTCTTGCGAGGCTCGAATGTGTCCTTCATCACGTGTGTACTGCGATGCTCGAGTGTGTCCTTCACCACGTGTGTCCTGCGAGGCTCCAGTGTATCCTTCTCCACGTGTGTCCTGGGAGGCTTGATTGTGTCCTTCAGCACGTGTGTCCTGCGAGGTATGTGTGTGTCCTGCTACTGTACTGTACCCCGGGGAGTATTGGCTGTGACTGGAATCCTCATCGTGTGGGTTAGGGTGTTGAACGGGGTCAGAGTGGTGTGGGTCAGGAATTGAGGCAGGGAAGTGTGGGTCGGGGCGGCGTGGTTCTCCAGACTCACCCAGAGTGTCCCCGGAATGTGTGTGTGCGTCTCCATCACTTACCCGTGTACCCCACGATCCACCATGAGTATCTCCGCCATCTCTTGTATCCCCGGGGTTGTAGGAGGCCTCAAAGGAGCTCCTTGGTGGGTCCTCGGAATACCTGGTGTCGTCTGAGTGTCTAGAAGTGTGCCCAGGGATTCCATAGGTCCTCATGGAGCTGTCACGTGAATCCCCACCATCTCCCCTGCCTCCCACAGCCCTAAAAGAGTTCCCTTGGTCCCTACTGACGTCCCTGTGTGGTAGAGCCCCTGAGGGTTGATTGAGGGCTGGGTTGGGATGTGGCTGAGGGATACTGGGAGTGTGACCCCATACTTCCTCATCTCTAGATTGAGCATCCTTGCAAAGATAAAGTTCGTTACAAAAATGAATGCTTTAATAAAATCACATAATTAATATATATACATTCATATGATAAATTCAGATTGTGATGATGGTGGGGATGATATAAGAGTGATTAATCCTTCAAACTATGATGCTATGTGACCCCATATAGAAGAATCAGTAGCCTCCAATTTTTCGACTAGATATTACAGGGCCTTCAGTCCTTTCAATGTTATAAAACAGAATTAAAAAAACAAGATATTGTCCATAAATGTGAGCAATGTTAATAAATTATAACCAGATATGAGATGTCAGATGAGAGGTTCCCCCAGAAATCAAAACATAATTAAAAATCTTGGCAAAAAATGAGACATCAGATGCGGGACCTGAATCATTGAAGCACCGAAAAATATAGAAAAGGTTTCACGTATACGCCAACTAAGTGTAAATCCCCGAAGGTGTCCAATTAGGGTCATCGGGTATGTAGGACACAGAGGACAGGGTACATACAGTACACTATAGTTAGACGAGGACACAATCATCTTTCATCTCCTCTCTGTCTCTGTCGTTCATAAACACGTCTTTTGGTCTATAAACTCTTCTACTCTTCCAAACCAATCTTTGGTCTCTAACCTCCCTTACTTTTCCAAGAGTTAACTTTGCATACCGGTGTCTTTTTTTTTTTCAGTTGTTTTATGACAACAAAACATGAACACTCTTTACTTATGCCAAAGATCAACTACATGCATTGCACTACGTATCAAAAGATATCTTGGTTATTCTTTATCTTATCACTATCACCGTTTAATGTATGAAATAATTAACTCCACACTATTGCTGCATGATTCACAAACATCAACTATGTGTAAGAGGCTTCATTGTGCATGAGTGAGGAAGAAGAATGATCCTTATCATTATAACCATGTACACATACACTTTAATCCAATTATTTACAGTGTCAAAGTTTAAGAGCAAACTCCACGGACATCACAGCTTAAAGTAAACATACACCACCACCCACACACTGGTACAGCGTCATGGACACTCTATATACATACAGGGATTGAGGAACCTCTGTGTACCCTGTATTCTCTCTGTTAAGAGTCACGGTTAGGGTATAACTGTGGCCCCTATTGTTTAGTGTGTGTTACGTCGTTAACTCTTCTAGGTAACATATGGTTGGAGCTTTATATATTAACCCCCTCGTGCTCCGATGACTCTTATATGTGTCAGAGTAATCTGACCTATCTTCTCTTGCTTGTAATATCTCCAGTTACTTATGACTGCGGCCCAACACCATGCAGTTGGCATCGTTTAAGCAGAGAATAAACTACAAGTAAGGTTGAATAACCTCATGACTTCATTTGACATGAGGCGTATGAAATATGAGAGATCTCAGACAATGAAGGGAGATTATATGACTCACATCGCACATGAGTTCATTGTCTGTTAGTGTGTTCAGACTCTCAGGGTCGTCACTCGGTATTATCACATCAGGACGGTTTCAGGAGACTGATGCTATCGAACACCAAATGCTTTAACTACAGATTAAGCAAATTATGTAACATTGGAGGATTAGATGACTAAAGCACTAACTATGATACACTCTGTGGGTCACCACAATTCACATTTGGATTGGGATACAATGAACACAAAGAACTTACATTGCCATATATCATATAATAATGCAAGTATATTATGAGATGACAATATAATGCAAAGAGATATGAAAAAAACTATTTTGTTTGATGGTCAAATTTTCTTTTGGCTAAATATAAAGATACGATACCAAACAAAAGTAACCACTTGTAATGAACTGGTTAATTAAACATGAAGGGAGTCTCCCCTTAAACAAAGAAACAGAGAGAACAAACCTTGTGATATTTGTGGGAATTGGAGGCTACTGCTTCTACTAATAACCTATACCACCAAACAAACATTGATATATTTAGGTGTACTTTTGTGGTACAGTTTGGAGGAATCAGTAGCCTCCATCTCTCTCTTTCTCTTCTCTCTCACCTCTGTTCCATGTGTTGACGTGTTGTGATGAGTCAGTCGTGGTTGTGAGTAATGAAAGGTCCTGTGCTGAGTCCTGCCAGAGTCTGAATCTGCTGAAGCCCCGTGGTGTGTCCCATAGCCTTGATGAGGGGTCCTGTATTGTGTCCTGTGAGAGTAAGGATCCTCAGAGGTCCTATGATGGGGGTTGTGAGATTCTGAAACCCCGTGAGAGACTGAAGAATCCTGTGAAGTCCTGATGTGTGGTGGCGTCTGGTGGTGGTGGTAGTGCTGGATGTCCCCGTCAGATGATGATGATGATGATGTTCCTTTGTTGTGGTGTCCTGTCGAGTCAACGGATGTTCCTCGTTGAGTCGTGTAGTCCCTGTTGGTACCCTGGACACTCTGGTTTTGATGGTAGGTCCTGTGTTGTGGTTGAGTCCCGTGTCCTCCTGTGTTATCCCTGGAGTCTGAATAATGAGGAGTCCTTTGGGGGTCTGAAGAATCGTGTGAGATCCTATGTTGATGATTTCTGTGTGTTGTATTAACCCTGGAGTTTGGGTAACGAGAAGTCCTTTGAGGGTCCGATGAGTCCTGTGAGATCATGTGTTGATGAGTCCTGTGTGCTGTATTATCCCTGGAGTTTGAGTAATGAGTCCTTTGAGGGCTTAAGGAGTCATGTGAAATCCTGCGCTGGTGAGTCCCGTGAGGTATTGTGCCCTGGTTTGAACTCGTGTAATAAGTGGTGCCTGGTGAGGAATCCTGTACCATACCACCACCCTGGATATTGGAGTCCCGGTATATTCTGTGGTAGGATCGTGAGCCCCAGGGATGTGAGGAGGAGTGTCTACCCGAGGAGGTGCTGCTGCTGCTGGTGCTGTACAGAACCGGGGATTCCACACCAAAGAGGATGGATCGCAGGACTCCAGCCTCGTCACGCCTCAGCTCTCCGGCCGCCACCACACACACACACCACGCCCACACCCATACGCCCACTGTATGTCTCATCTCAGCTGAAGGGAAGAAAGGGCGTCATCTAGATTCGTACACACACACACACACACACACACACATTGGCTGACTGACTGAATAATTGATTGGTTGACTGACTGGATTGATTGATTGGACGAAAACTATTATGACAACCGATAGCAGCTTTTGAAAGAGGAAAGAAGGTGTAGATGGAAAGGAGACAGTGATCAACTCGAGATCAACGGAACCTCATATAATCCGTCAAAGGAAAAGAAACACAACAACACACAGACAGAAAACAAAAGGAGGGATGAGAACACACCACGAACACCAACATTACGCAACGGATCAAGTGCTTTTGCAACACATGGCAGGGTTGTCAAGTCTGGTTAGTTCCGGCAGATCAGATTGCAACATTATGGGGACGACCGCGTGCAACAAGAATCAAGGGTTGGTTAAGGGGGTAGTATATCCTTTTTTTTTTTTTTTTAGGTACATTAAGAGTCTAAAGTATGACTGGCAACAGAGCGAGATTAACAAAAATAATAGTGGCCTGTTGTCAGGAATAGTTTGAAAGGATAAAGTGCCCCAGATATACCACCACTGTACTAACTACCCCCTTTAGTGTATGTATGTATGTATGTACAGTATATGCAGGAGCATCACTTAAAAACACGTGGTACAGGAATATGCAGAAATCCACCTTGGAAAAGGAAACACAAAGTCCCGATCGCTTTCGTGTAATTCACATCTTCAGGGGAAAATACTGTATGTATGTATGTATGTACGTATGTATGTATGTATGACCATGTCCGTAACGATGACCCCTTATTATCACTATAGGGCCATCACACAGGTCATCGTCCTCGCCTGACCCATGACCTTTCTTACACTCGGTTCAAGGAATGTACAGTTACCGACAAATGTATATCAGTCCCTCTCCCTCACAGTAAATAACTCAATTTATCGCTTGGCTTCTGAGAACTGAGTGGATCCTTGATGTGGAGGGGAAATGGAGGCGACTGTTTCCTTCAAACTGTTATACAAAACGCAATGACCTATGACGTATTGAATCTGTGTATTTCATTGTATAGTCTGGAGAAATTAGTAGCCTTCAATTCGCCAACAACGTTATAGTCCCCTTATGAGATAAAGAAACAGACAGACAGACAGACAGAGAGACAGACAACCTTGACCACCCGTGAAGTCCTTTCCACACACACACACACACACACACACTTAATTTTCATTGCACTCGTTTAACATTCCTCTTTTTTTCCCCCAAGGATAAGTGTCTCGGTAGCACAAATTAACACCGAGCTAACCCCATATTGTTGGTGCACTTGGTTTCACGTTTTTATGTTTCAGAGTGATACAAGTTTCAATTTGTGTGTACTCTTTTCAAGTTCGTAAGATAAACACGAGCGCAAATAAGTTTTACATGAGAGTAAAATGGTTTAAATCTTTGTATAAATCATGCCCTTAAAACAGTGTCGTGTGTTTGTGTTCATTCTCTTCACATCCTGGAAAGTTGTACATGTTCGTTACTCGTTTCTACAGTACTGTTCACACGTGTTTGCATTTTACACGTTCATAAAACGTTAAGTTGCACATGTTCTTAAGTAAGGTTCACTCTATTGTAAGTTTGACATGCTCTTGTATTTCAAACGTTCGTAAAATTAACAACACCGACTGACTGCTCCGTCTGTGTAATAATGGTGATGGTTGGGGCTCAAGGATGGGAAACTGGCGTGAAAATTACTGTGGGCGAAGGTGGAGGGAGAAGAAATTTGGAGAAAGGGGGCAAAAGATGGTGGAGCAAGATAGGGTACGAGTGTTGGAAGGTGGAAGTAAGGTGGAGTAGGGTCGAACACAAAAGGGGGAGGGTGCAAAACGAGTGGGGAAAGGTGGAGGAAATATAGAAGAGGGTGGAAGATGTGGAAATACAAGTGGAGGAGAGTTGATTTTTTTTGGTGCAGGAGTGTGGAATTCAGGTGGGGCAAGGTAGGATACATGTGGAGCAAGATGGGAGAAAGGTTATACAAGTTAGAAGATGAATGGAGGAGAGTGAAAGAAAGGTGGAGGAGTGGAGAAGGATGGAGAAATGGAGGAAAGTGGAAGACAAGAGGTAAATGAAAGAGGATAGAGGAGAAGAAAAGGGGGTGGATGAGAAGAGGAGGATGGTAGAGGAGAAGAGGAGACAAAGGGCAGAAGAGAAGAAGGGTAGAGGAGAAGAGTATAGGAGAAGAAGAGGAAAGGTAAGAAGAAAAGAGGAGAAGAGGAGGAGGGTAGAGGAGAAGAGGAGGAAAGGTAAGAAGAAAAGAGGAGAAGAGGAGGAGGGTAGAGGAGAAGAGGAGGAAAGGTAAGAAGAAAAGAAGAAAAGAGGAAGAGGGTAGAAGAGAAAAAGCTGAGAGTGAAAGAAAGAAGACCAACAATGGTACAACACCCACACTGCCACAACAGAGGACGACAGACTGAGAGGAGCTTGGCATGAGAAGGGGTAAGTTGCTGTACCCCGTCTGTTTCTCTGTTCCTCTCTTCCCCTCACTACCCTCTCCTTCCCTCCCTTCCTCTCCCCCTCCCTTCCTCTCCCATGCCATCCTTCTCTCCCCCTCCCTTCCTCTACCATCACTCTATTCTCTCCCCCTCCCTTCCTCTACCATCCCTCTATTCTCTCCCGTTCCCTTCCTTTTCCCATCCCTCTATTCTCTCTCCCTCCTTTCCTCTCCCATCCATCTCGTCTCTCCCCCTCCCTTCTTCTCCTATCCCTCTCTTCTCTCCCCTCTCATCCCCTGCCCTCACCTCCCTCTCTTCTCTCCCCTACCCTCACCTCCCTTTCTTCTCTCACCTCCCTTCTTCTTCCATCCCTCTATTCTCTCCCCACCCTCCCTAACTCACTCCCTGCCTTCTCTTCTCTCTCCCTCCCTCATTCACTCTTTCTCTCTTCTGACATTCTTTCCCCCTCACTCACTCTCTCCCTTCCCCTCCTCTCCCCTCCTCTCACCCCCTCCCTAACTCACTCCCTCCCTTCTTTGACATTCTCCCTCCCTCCCTCCCACTCCCTGACCCCCTTCCCTCCCTCCCTCCCTCCCTCCCTGCCTGTCCCTGATCCTTCATCACTATGTATGCCCCTGACCCCAATGACTTACCCCTCCCTCACTGTCCCTTTCCCCTTCCCTGACACATAGGTACCCCGTCACACACCCCTCCCCTTACCCCCTCACACTCCATTTCTCCCTCCCCTTCATTCACCCCCCCCACACTTCCCTCCCCTTCATTCACCCCCCTCTCACTTCCCTTCCCTTCATTCACCCCTCTCACACTCCCCTCCCCTTCATTCACCCCCATCTCACACTCCCCTCCCCTTCATTCACCCCCATCTCACACTCCCCTCCCCTTCATTCACCCCCCCCCTCACACTCCCCTGCCTCCCCTTCATTCACCCCCCTCACACTTCCCTCCCCTTCATTCACCCCTCCCACTCTCCCTCACCGTATCCCTGACTCATGTTCTTTCTTCACCCTCCTTCACTCTCCCTTTCCCCTCCCTCACTCTCCCTCTCCCCTCCCTCCATCCCTGACACATCCGTCCCTGCCATCATGTAACTGACACCCTTTCTTTACCTTTCTGCCATAGCCTCCATTTTATCACAGTTTCCTTCCCTTATTGTCCACCTTCCCTGTTTTATGTCACTGTCCTTTCCTCCCTTACTGCCCAATTAAATGTCACTGTCCTTTCCTCCCTCACTGCCCAATTAAATGTCACTGTCCTTTCCTCCCTCACTGCCCAATTAAATGTCACTGTCTGTCCTTTCCTCCCTTACTGCCCAATTAAATGTCACTGTCCTTTCCTCCCTCACTACCCAATTAAATGTCACTGTCCTTTCCTCCCTCACTACCCAATTAAATGTCACTGTCCTTTCCTCCCTCACTACCCAATTAAATGTCACTGTCCTTTTCTCTCCCCAACCCCTCTACCTCCTCTTTCTCTTCTCTCTTCTCGTCCATGCATCTCTCTTTCTCCTCCTCCCTCTCCTCATATCCTCCACCTCCTCCTCCTCCATTTTTCTCCTCTTCTTCTCTCTCCTTATTCATCTCCTCCTCCCTCTTACAGTCCTCTTTCTCTTTCTCCTCCCTCTCTTTGTCTCCTCATCTCTTCTACCTTCTCCTCCTTCCTCTTATCTTCTCGTCCACCTCCTCCTCCTTTTTTCTCCTCTTCTTCCCTTTCCTCATCTCCTTCATCTCTCATCTTCTTCCCTCTCCTCATCTCATCCATCTTCTCATTCTCCATATCCTCTTCCTCCTCCTTCCCTTTCTTTCTTTCTTTCTCCTCCTCCTCCACCACCAACACTTCCCCCTCCTTCCCTCTCTTCCTCCTCCTCCTCCTCCTCCTCCTCCTCCTCCTCCTCCTCCTCTTTCTTCTCGTCCACCTCCCCCTCGTCTTCCTCGTGGTCTGTTCTCACCTTACAGCGTGTTACATGTTGGTCACCCGATGCTTTTCCGTGATACTCCTGCTGCCCTTCCCATTCATCAGACTCACTCACTCTCTCTCTCTCTCTCTCTCTCTCTCTCTCTCTCTCTCTCACATACACGTAATTAGAATCTCTCCCTCTTACTTTCCTGTGTTTATTATTCTCTCTCTCTCTCTCTTTCTCTCTCTCTCTCTCTCTCTCTCTCTCTCTCTCTCTCTCTCTCTCTCTCTCTCTCTCTCTCTCTCTCTCTCTCTCTCTCTCTCTCTCTCTCTCTCTCTCTCTCTCTCTCTCTCTCTCTCTCACACACACAGACAGAGTATCTTTATATAGTGGTGAATCATGTGCGTTGCTTCACTGGTTATGTCATCTTTTTTTTATGGTGTGTGAAGTGTGTGTTTGTGTGTGTGTGTATGGATGTATGTGTAGGACTTGTGTGCATGTGTGTGAGTCATGTATAGGCATGTGTGTGTGTGTGTGTGTGTGTGTGTGTGTGTGTGTGTGTGTGTGTGTGTGTGTGTGTGTGTGTGGGAGAGAGAGAGAGAGAGAGCGTGAGTTTCCAAGTATATATGTATATATATGTGTGTGTGTGTGTTGAATACCCGCAGTGAATGAGTGTGTGTGTGTGTGTGTGTGTGTGTTGAATACCCGCAGTGAATGAGTGTGTGTGTGTGTTGAATACCCGCAGTGAATGAGTGTGTGTGTGTGTTGAATACCCGTGGTGAATGAGTGTGTGGGTGTGGCCAGGCTGCTTGTGGAGTATTTGGCCAGTTTATATGAGGATAAAGTGCTTGAGTAATGTGTGTGGCAAGATTATCACTGTGTGCTTTACGTGCTTGGGTAGGGGTTATATAAGCAGTGTGAGAGAGAGAGAGAGAGAGAGAGAGAGAGAGAGAGAGAGAGAGAGAGAGAGAGAGAGAGAGAGAGAGAGAGAGAGAGAAAGAGAGAGAATGAGTAGATGTGTGTAATCCCTTCTTCATAACCAGTAAAGAAAAATAGTTAAAAATATCTGCATTTTCTATTACGACCCTGACCTCTACTGATGTGCCTGACAACGACAAATTTCCCCCCAGAGATAATAAATACACTTTACTTACTGTAGCGTCAAATAATATCGTTCGGTGTGGCAGAATGTACAGCACATTATTTTTACCATACTTTTGTTGGGTACAGTACAGTGGAGCACCTTGATTCCTCCAAAGTATGCCATAAAACAGGACTTCATGAACAAAAATAATGGTGGTCTGTTGCTTGGTATCATTAGTTTTTTTTTTAGGAATCAGCAGTTGCTCCAGATTTACCAACACCGTACAGTACTTCCCCCTTAAATGTGACGAATACAACTGTTAACCTATATAGCCTGAATAATAAATAAAAAGGGTATATTTGCATCATGAATGAATACAGAAACAAATTCACGTGTGTAAAACCTGTACTTCTTTTATACAGTAGCCTATGTTCATTATAATACTTTTTTTTTTTTTTTGTAACATGTTCGTCGCATGGGATAAAAATTCTTACACTGGAAAAGGTCACTGGAAACTCACCCATGTTATGTTACTCAAACCAAGCACGGTCACCTACGAATCAACCCCAGTTTTCACTCATTCCTTCCTTCCTCGTTCACTTGGGCTACGTTTTTCCCTGAGATTATTTTTGAGTGTCGCACTAGATGAGACAAAGAGGTTCATGGTGTTAGTTGCTTCTCTTTTGTACCACTAGATGACGACACATTGTTAATAATACACGTCACTAAAAGAATTATCCCTGTCGACTTCAATCAAACACAGGAAAATGCTACAAATACAGTACCATTAAGGACCCTGTAATCGTGTATTTAGACATGGTAGCTTCTGATTCCTCCTGACTATGCCATGAAACAAGTTACTTCAATATAGGTGGTGTTTCGTGACAATATTTAAAGGACTCACTAACCTCCAATTTTCTGACCACATCACGGGGTCCCTGTTGTTATTGCAGTGTTGGTAAATCTGCAGCAACTGATTCCTCATAACTATTCCAAGCGACAGACCAACACCATTGTTTATATTGTTAATCTGGTCCTGTTTCCTGGCAGACTTTGGAGGAAACAAGGTGCTCCAATGTACGAACCAGAAGTATAATAATCCCTTAAACTCTTTGACAAACGGTACCAATTATGCATATCGTTTTTCATCTGCTTTATCATGATTTTACAAGTTGATAAAACAGGCTGTATCAGAGGCAAATTAAAGGGGGCTATTATTAATCGAGACTGGACCAGGAATATTAATTATGAGAACTAGGGAAATCAGTGTTCATTCAACTTTAACGTAGAGAGAGAGAGAGAGAGAGAGAGAGAGAGAGAGAGAGAGAGAGAGAGAGAGAGAGAGAGAGAGAGAGAATGAGCGAGTAAGTGAGTGTGTGTGTGAGAGAGAGTGAGAGTGTGTGTGTGCAGAGTAGGCTACTGCTGGACCTAATAATAAAGATTGACAGTGACGCTCTCCCTCCACCACCTCAGATAAGACCCAGTACAGAATAGGTCAAAAGTCATATTGCTCTCCTGTCACCCATCGCTATAATGTACAGTAAATACCTTCTAACTCTACTTGTGTGTCGTAAATTAACAAAACACTAGAAAATACAAACCATTATACACTGTTATTGTTGCCGTAAAAAATGCATCACTTTATATGCCTTCTAACTCTACTTGTGTGTCGTAAATTAAAAACAAAAGACGAGAAAGAACAAACTATTATACACTGTTGTTGTTGTTGTTGTTGCCGTAAATGCATCACTATATATGCCTACTAACTCTTTGTATGTCGTAAATTAACACACACAAAAAAAAAAATAGATAAAGTTCACACTATTATACACTGTTGTTGTTGTTATTGACGTAAATGTATCACTATTTTGTGCCATAATATTTTCTATGTATACGCTTCATCAATTGAGGTCACACGGGAGAGAGTGAGGTGTGTGTTATTTCTGACAACAGATGTACACGTTGGGTGCGACTCCCATTTAGGGTTGAAGAATTAGTTCGGTGATTACCTCTGAGCTCGTCTCCCTCCACTGCACTCCAAGTTTCTGTCTCTCAGTAGGATTTCATTATCACGAGGCGCCAGACTTCACCTTCTCTCACGGCACCCTACCTTCCTCCCTCCACCTCTCTGTCTCTCGTTCAAGTCGTCTCTCTTCTCAGACAAGAGTAATATCCAATGTACTAGCGATATAGGGGAATGAGAGTGATGCAACTTTGCAGCAAAGCCATCAGCTGTGTAGGGTAAAATATTCAAGGACTCTAAGTACAGTACAGTACTTTCCCTCCATATCTGCCAGTCTTATTCTTATCCCTTGCTTCCTAGCCTCTATCCTATTACTCCATGTCTACTGTCCCCTGCACTTGTTCCCAATCTCTGCCCATGCCCTTTGCCATGCTCCCCTGCCCCTTTCTTTCTGTCCCTTTCCAGTCTGACCCCCCTCCTCTTTGTCCCCTGTCTCTACCCCCTGCTAACTGCCCCCTGTCTGACACCTCATACCAGGGAACGTGACGGTGTGCTTAATTTCCTCTCTATAAATACCATTTGGGGGAGGCGCCCCCTCTCCACTCTGTTTACCTTTCGTGAGGCCCCATAAAATTACATTCCCTGTGTTTATTGGGTCGCTGGAGAGGTGGGGGAAACTAGAGGAGTGGTGAGGAGTGTATGGAGTGGTTCTGAGTGATGGGTAGTGTAGGGGGAGTGGCTAGGAGTGTATGGAGTGGCTTTGAATGGTGAGCAGTGTAGGGAGAGTGGTTGAGAGTTTATGCAAATTTTGCTGCATAAAATATAATTATTCATTCCAACCACTACATAAGCATCAGTGAAACGTCAGCAGAGAGACGAGTGTTAATGAGACATTCAAATTAATTTCCATTCCATTATTACATTGACGTAATGGATATTATGATGATATATGGACAAGGTCATGCAAGTCCTGGGACTATAAAACAGCATCCTGAAGCCTTAGTGTTGGAATGGCCCTGAACGTAATAAAGAGGCGACAGGGAAACCGTTCCATGATATACAGCCAAATATTTTTCTTCCATTACCGAGTGCCATTCACTTTGCCCTACGGCCTATATACGGAGACCAGTATTCCTCTAAAATATCTTCGCTTTCCATTGTAGTAATTGTAAGAATTGACTTTGGTTCGGTGCATATGAGGACTAAATTATACTTTTCTCAAGACAATACTGATAAAAAAAAATTAAAAACTTTATTTGGCTACAACAAAAATATAAATCCCTGTACGTATAGTATTGTTGAATGTTTATATTCACAAGTAATACTTTCTAGCGTTAGGTAAAACATAAATGTATGCAATATTGAGACATGTATTGTACCGTACGTGCTCGCATGGAAAAAGTTAAAAGTTTTTATTGGGGGCGTTCATATGGGAGCATATTGTTTTTTAGGGGGCGTTCATAGGGGAGCATTTTGTTTTTTAGAGGGCGTTCATAGGGGACAATATTGTTTGGATGCGCCAAGATAACTGAATTAATTTCTATTAAAAAGTTTTCTGGACAAGGTTAACGAGGAATAATGGAAATAAATGTGTGGACGTGCGCCGAGACTCGATATCAAGTTTATTCTTGCCTCCCAGACAACACTTCATAGGGAGAGAAGAGCCGAGACACTTTCAATATTCTTTTGTTACGGGTCAGTCCATCGTGCTCCGCCACCCGACTGTCTCTCCCTATAGCTGGCTGGCTGGTAGTATTTCTGGACAGACACGCGGCAGGTCAGCCAGTCTTACGCAGGCGGCCGGAGGAGGAGGTAGTGCTGGGCGGCGCCGTGGCTTACTTCACTGGCCTTAGCTCGTACGAGAGAGTGAACCGACTGTCCATACTACAATATTCTTAGTCCTTCATAAATATAACCATACGTGAAGTGGTTCCATGGTACCGATATCGAATATATAGAATTATTGACCATTTGGGTTTTTAACAAAGAGTAAGACGGTCCTTTGGCACACGCACGACTTGCAGGTTAGGGATGTACAGTACCTCGGCTTAGTACGATCAATAGCACATTCGAAACTATATTCAGCATTGTACACGTAGGGTTATTATGCTTACTGTTTCAAATTATGTACTTCACCTTAGTACATGCTAACGGCTTGCCTGTGTAATAAAGTTATGAGTGACCTTGCCCATGGCACACAACTTCATTGACTTGCTCCAACTTAGTACATTACAGTGGAGATTAAACTGAAACTTTATCCTAATCTACTTAAAAGAGGAAACTAGCATTCAACTTTCCAGGCGTACTGACCCTGAAGACATTACTGTGGAGAAACGAGAGAAAATTATATGATAAATTATTAATGTACTTGACTGTACTGCATTTAATTGTTCAAAGACTATTCTGAGAGACAAACTGCATTTATTCTCCTGCTGTGTATGGGTGTGAAGGATTATGAGAAAAGGATGTCAAAGATGGATCGTTGGTAGTGGTGGAAGGAGTGACAGCCGTACCTACAATGAGGCCCACCAGAGGTATAGTGTAACCGTGTTGGTGTCACTATGTTAAAAGAACGTTCATCAAGAACTGATCACTGGCAGAACGTTTCTCTGATGTTAGAATGTTTTAGTTACACAATATTAAGAAGAACGTTCGTTGAAACTTCTTGAACGTTTATATGTTATCAGAGGAACGTTTGGTGAGTGTCGGGAGAATGGGCCAGTGTCAGTACTGTCGGCGAGACTCTACCACCGACCCCCTTGACCTGTCCCCCAACAAGGCCCGCAAGGCCGGCATGAACGGTCATCGACGCGAGTTCATGGGTCAGGCTGGGTCAGACTCTGCACTAGACTCCGGTCACAGCTACTGTGACGAGGCCAGCTACGGGGATGACGTCAGAGGCAGCCACAGCAGCGAGTCTTCAGGCAAGTACAGCCTAAGGGAGTCCCTGGCGAGCTGCGGCGGCGACTTTGGTGATCAACGGGATCAGGGGGCCAACTCTTCCAACGAACTGGAGGACCTCCCCGAAGGCGAGGACAGCAGGGAGGTGAGGAGTGCCTGCGAGGACAGTGTGAGGCCTCTACACTTTATATTCCCTGCCAGGAAGGTTTCCCGCGGCTCCACCGGCAGTGAACGCGGCTCCATAACATCTGTGTCCTCCGTCACGGCAGTCCTACAGGAACGTCTGGGTCGCTCCACCTCACTTAAAATCCGTCGGTCTCGAGCTCCAGAGACAGAGTTACTGAATCACGAATCTTCTAATTCAATGCCAAAGCAACCCCGGCGTGCTGTGTCCTTGAGGCTTCCCCGCAGCCACCGCCGCCGCCACGAAGTCGACACCAAGCTGCCCACCATCTATGTGGAGGAGTCACCCAAGGCACGCATCCAGAAGGAACGAGAGCCTCAACGGAAATCCTCCCTCCGACGAGCCCTATCCCTCCTCAGTATAAACTCCCTCCGCCAGGAACCCCCAATCCAGCAGAAGCCACAGAAGCCCGTACAGAGGATACTTCGTCAGCCACGTCGGCGACACAACACCGTACGAGGGCTGAGTGGGATGGCCATCGACGCTGCCAATCAGCCGATGGTCCTACAGCGTTCCAGCACCGTGTATTACCCCACCGCTGCCACCCTCAGACAGACATACGCCACCAGACGCACCTACAGTGACAACCAGTCCTAGCATTGGAGGGGTTCGGGTGTGAGTGTGGGTATGAGGTGGAGCAGCAGTAAGGCTGTCACTCATCCCTCCTACACCCTTCCCCACACACTCACCGCTTCTCCACTATACCCTATTCCACAGCACTCACACTCCTTCACATAAAATACACCAACTTTAATCCACAACTTCCACGTTCATTAGACGATCTTCACTTGCACTCCACACCACTCCATCCATCATTCCATCCCACTCCACACCACACCTCACGCCACTCCATCCACACCACTCCACCCCACTTTATTCCATCCCACATCATTTTCATCTCACAAAACTTTCCACATCTCAGAATTTCTTTATGTCTAGACTATATAATCCTTACCAGTAAAGGATATAACTATAAATCCTTCATTATATTAGTGCCAAGATGCGACAGGTCTTGTGCTCCAATATAATTACTTCACTCCTCTGCAACTCCCACTTCAGAACTCATGGGTTGGGGACGATGACGATAATGGGTACGATGGCTTATTATAAACACTATGGGGACGACATTGTAGCAGTCATTGTGTGTCTGGCCCATGGTGGTTCATCTTGCACATATATATAACTCATAGTGCTTTACTGTATATTTTTGGAAACGAATGTAAATAATTAGATGATGGAAGACAGTATAATATTTTCCCTATGGTTGGTTGGTTGGTTGGTACAGCAGTAAAGCGTTCGGTTCACACTACTTTGGGCCGAGTTCGATTCTCGCTACTGCACATAAACTGGGTGTGAAAAATGTATAGCGCCCTCCTAAGACAAACCTGACTGAGCTACTGTACTTTGTCTATAAGGCCTTGCTCGGTAGACTGTGTTTCTACCATTTCTACATTTCTCATTAATATTAGGACGTAACTGGATGAGGTATGGGACTTTGGGAACAGTTATAATGAATGGACTACAGGGTTAGGTAGGTTAGGGTTAGATGAGGTTAAGGTTATTACGAGGTCGGGACTGGGATGGGAGCCAGGAATCGAGATATAAATACCACTTGTCATTATGTATATACACTATATATAAACACATTAGGTAAGGAGAATATGATATACCGTAATCCTGTTTACATGTAATTGTTTCCCTGTGTCACACGAATATTTTTACTCAGTGATGTGTTGTAAGACGTGAGTGTGTGTATGTCAGAGAGTGTTACAAACTACTAGAGCACTTATATTCCTTTGTACTGCTTATGAAATATCATTAACTTAGTCTGGAACAAAACCACGTTGGGTATTCATGCAACATCCACCCACAGCCATATTTTGATATCTAGTGAATACCATTTCGTTACTTGTAAAGATTTTGACTCATCCGACTACATGGGTCGGAGGCAACCATAAATGAATAAGAGGCACTGCGAGTCTGCGATCCCAAAATCCATCTCAATCCCCTTTCAGCAGTAGTTATAGAATACTATTTATAAACACCTATCCAGACTAAGCTATGGCAAGTCTGGTGGGGGAATATCTGCCTCGTGTAGCCTATACCTCGTGGACAAGATTCCCAGCTGAGATAGATAAATCACCTCGTCAAGAGTGGATGTGGTATGTAGTTCTAATTACAGCCAGAATTACGTCTGGGATTCCTGGTCTCAAGGGTACAGGGTTTATTTCCAGACGATGTTAGTGTTATTTCAGTGTTCCTTGGTGCTGGGTTTTGCATCATTATTACCCATACTCCAAGTCCTATAAACACACACACTGACGAGGGTTCAAGGAGCACTTCGGTGGTGCCATGTGTTGTATCAAGTTAACTGAAGTGAAAGCGTTGCACATTAATCACAGGTGTTTGCAACATATCAGAAGTCTATAGTAGTAAGCATTTAGTTCAGAATCTCTCTCTCTCTCTCACTCGCCATTCAGTGTGTGAGCAGGCAACGAAGACTGTAGCTGATTAAATGTTTGCTATGATAGTTTCCACTGACATAATTATAATAGCATGAAAAATATTACTTTTTATCATTAAGTTATTGTATGTTTCAACCACCTACACTACTGTACATAATTATAAATGTGACATGCTTTCATTACAGGCAAACGAGAATAACATTATTGAATCTCACTGCAGGAAGATGTACAGTCGGCAAAAAAAGTAATGGAACTCCCCTATGGATAGTTATAGTTAATTTCAATGTACGGGTGGTTCCAATATTTTTTTGCCGACTGTAAGTACATGTATATATACTTACACACAAAAGTTCTTGTCTCCCAATCTCCTACAGAGTGAAAGCAATTGAAAAAGAAGATTTGGTTACTAGATACTCGAATTTTAAGAGACTTCATTAAGGGAAAAAACCTTTTGTGGTCAATTTGGAATCAATGTAGGCATTCAAACTCGGCTATAAAACACATCCCCTGTATAGTTCCATGTGGAGGGGTTCTGTTCCCTGGCATAGTTTGGAGGAATCAGTAGCCTTCCGATTTCCCATATTCAGTTACTGCCCTTAATTAAGCTGCTTCGGTGCTTGAGTGGCAGATTATTCTAACTCACAATATGGCTGGCTATGAGTGCCCGCTTCTGTACGTGTGTGTAAGTAACTATTAAGGGGGTGCGGGAATAGGGGGACAGACTTGGAGGGGGGGGGGGTTAGGGGGGTGCGGGAGTAGGGGACAGACTTGGAGGGGGGGGGGGGGTTAGGGGGGTGCGGGAGTAGGGGACAGGCTTGGGGGGGGTTTGGGGGGTGCGGGAGTAGGGGGACAGTCTTGGAAAGGGGGGTTAGGGGTGTGCGGGAATAGGGGACAGGCTTTCTACCCACCCCAAGCCTGTCCCCCTATTCCTGCACCCCCCAAAACCCCCCAAGCCTGTCCCCTACTCCCGCACCCCCTTAAGGCCTTGTCCACCATGAACTGTCAGCACTGTAAGTCCTCATGACAATATGATACTCAGTTCCCATGATGACCTCTCATTTGTTGACGTGGGACCATAACCTTACCGTGCACGTTTACTTAGATAGAGTGTTCGAAATAACAGATGATGTGTTGTGAGTTATTTCATACTAAGTACTTTCACTCATGCAACTATACAAAAAAAAAATAATAATAATAATAATCCAATATATCACTGTAACGCAAATAGTTATCAAATATTCTTCAATAAAATACAAAAAGATGGATACCAAGAATACGTTCCCCAAGTCTGAGAAGATGACATACACAGCTTCGTGGTAATGACTAAAAATAAAACGAAGCTGACTTCCCAGCACACCGACACGAGATCAATATTTTATGACCCTCCCTACCAATCCTGTTACAGAAGGTGGAAATGGAATGGTGGTGGTGGTGGTAGTGGCAGACGGAATATACTGGCGTGTGTGTGTGTGTGTGTGTGTGTGTGTGTGTGTCTAGTTGGTGGTGTGTGTGTGTGTGTGTGTGTGTGTGTGTGTGTGTGTGTGTGTGTGTGTGCCAATCTTTCTCTGGGTACTATTGCTGCTGCTGTATTAGTTAGCCATCCTGGTAGCCGCTTTGGAAACTTTAGAAATCACATCACAGTACAACAAACTACTTGAATTATTGAGGAGCCGCCTTCCGGAAGCGTCCAATAAACACACACACACACATAACTATCGTTCACTACTTCACCCCTCCCCCCCTACGTACACCATCCTCTTATACCCTCTGCCTCCCCCCTTACACACACGAACATTCTCCCCCTCCCACCTCTACACACACACACACACACACACACACACACACATCAACTGGAGAGCTACAGATTTCTCCAAACTTTGCTAGAAAACTGGTTACTTCACTATATTCAGTAGGGAATCCGTTCTGTGGCAAAGTTCAGAGGAATCAGGAGTCTCCCAACTTAATTAACAGTACTTCATAAAATTCATTCACATGGCTCACTTTTATTTACCTCATCCAGGATTTTTATTTATTTATTTATTTATTTATTTATTTATTCATTTATCTAATTATATTATACTGTCCTTTTATTCTTTAAGCTGGCGAAAATGTTCCTGCTTTCACATTTCATAAACTTAAAGCAGCTCAAAACATAATACACCAATAATTTACACAACTAGGTAGGAACATAATGTGCAGCGACCTATAGACACTGGGATGTATTGACACGAAATGGTTATCTATCTATTGCCATAATCGTTGCTTGGAAAAGAGTATCGGTGCACTTTCGCCAGAGCAGTAAAACACACATTAAGGGGAGATTCTCGTGTTGGTGAATAGTAAAATTAATGATTCCTACAAACTATGCCACGAAACAGATCCCCCATTAAGCAACGTGGAAGCCAGCCATCTCATTTCCTGGCAGACTTTGGAGGAATCAGAGGCCTTCCAATTCACCAACAAGAAAATCTCGCCTTAATTAAACTTATTGGGTCGACAGCACACTCTAGGGACCTTTTACTATACATAGACGCTTTTGGAAGGCAGGGATCCATCATATTAGTGGTCTAAATTAGGACACTCTATATATATACTGCTACCTCAACACCCAATTCAGAGAGACAGTGTTTATTGCTAATACTGTATTTTTATATATGTCCAGGTTGTAAATATATGTATATAATAATAATAATAATAATAATAATAATATAAATAAACATAATATATCTTTGTAATCACTCTATCACCCTGTATTCACGTGGTGTATTCCATTGAACGACTGTACTGTATCAAGTCAATATTTTTTCACATACATAAACTATATCCTTTATCATCACCGTGTTTTTATGTCCTCCTCAATGTTGTATATAAATCGTAGTGTATCATGACGTAGTGTAATAAAGTGTAGTGTGTTCTGTAGTGTGTAATGTAAGGTAGTGTGTAATTTAGGGTAGTGTAGTGTGTAATGTGTAGTGTAGTGTACAGTAGTGTGATGTGTAGTGTGGTGTGTAGTGTAGTGTGTAGTGTAGTGTACAGCAGTGTAAAGTATAGAATGTTGTATGTAGTGAATATTTCCTACATTTACAGTATGGCTGGTCATGCATAAAATAAAACCAATTTGAGGCGAACCCTTTATTGGAAACGTTTCGCTATTGTTTGTCTTTCAAGTTGTAGTCCCCAGGGTATTATAAACTTTAAACGGAAAAACTACTTATGAACAACGTAACAAATAAAATCTTCTCCAAAAAGTCAATCCATCCATCTATGCATTCTAGGTTACCACGTGAATATAATAAAGAAACTCAGTCCCGTGGTGTGTGGGAAGAACCATTCAAGGATTCTACAATGGGAGTGAGTGAGTGTAGGTCTGCTGGTCTCATCACTCCTACTTTGGTCCCAATTCAAGGTTGGTCATGGCACGTAAGTCTGGTGGAAAAGGATAGCACTGTCTTATGTTTTGTTACCTATAATTTACTGCTTATTTATTACCTAAGCATTCATGGTGGCTCAGTGGTAAGAGGGGCTTCGTCACACAGGTTCACAGAGTAGGTGTGTGTGTGTGTGTGTGTGTGTGTGTGTGTGTTGGCCACGACTTGGGTTTTGTCCCGCATATAAATCTAGGCTTAAATTAGGGGGAGCTTTAGTGTGAGTAACTATGAAACAACCGATTCTTCCAAACTATATCAAGCAACAGGCCAACAGTATTTTTGCTAATCTGGTCCTGTTTCCTGATATACTTTGGAATAATCAAGGTGCTCTAATGTACAAAAAATATACTCTACCAGTAACGTAGTAAATAAAATCATCACAAGTCAGGAGTCAGGTAACCTCATATGAAACGAGTATAAAAGGGATATATAGCCACGTGTTTCTATTACCTAAATCTCAGCTACATTACCAATTTGGCATAGGTCGAGTTTTGGGGGGTGTTGTAGATGTGGTGTGGGTGGATGTCAGTGCTGGGTGGTATGTGGGTGTTGAAGTAATAGTGTGGATATTGGTGGTGAGTGGTATGTGGGTGTTGGAGTGATAGTGTGGGTGTGTGTGGGGTTGTGGGTGTTGAAGTAATGGTGTGGGTGTTTGAGTGATGTTGTGGGTGGTGGAGTGATGTTGAAGTGGCTATGTGGGTGTTAGTGGTATGAGGGTGTGGAAGTGTGGGTGTTTGAGTGATGTTGTGGGTGGTAAATTGGTGGTGTGGGTGCTAGTGGAGTGTGTGGGTGTTGTATTGGGGTTTGTTGTGGATATTACACTTTCCAGTAAACATGATGGAGTGAGTGAGTGGGTGGGTGAGTTAGGAAGGACGTGTGGCGGGTGATCAAAGCAGTGACAGAACGCACGAGGTGACTTTTTGATGCGTACGAGAGAGAGAGAGAGAGAGAGAGAGAGAGAGAGAGAGAGAGAGAGAGAGAGAGAGAGATGAATGAGAAGTGAACCACAACGCAAAGGCAACACGAATGAAGATAAAAATTAACATGTAAATTATTGGTAAACAGAAGAAATGTAAAAAGTTGCTGCTTTGAGAGAAAATTATTGGTGTATGCAGATTAAATAACCTCCTGATGCATTCTTGATTCACGCTGGCATCGGAATATACATAAAGGTCACAACAATATTTCATTCCCCCTGTGTGTGTGTGTGTGTGTGTGTGTGTGTTGGTTGGTAAAGCTGCAAGGCGGATATGAGAGAAAGATAAGGTGAGAAAAGAAAAAGAGGTAAAGTGGAGAAAGTAATTACAGTAAGAGAGTGAAAGGGGAAATAAATGTCACAGAAGAGGAAGAAAATGCATAGAAAAAAAGAGGAAGAAAGAACTAGAGGATGACATTGAGAGAGGAGAAAAGAAGAAGAGAACTTAATTAGAAGAAGAGAGGGAGAGGTAGAATATGGAAATGAATATGTATAATGAAAAACATATATCACAGATGAATAAGAAATTTAAATATATGGTAGGTAAGGGAGTGGAAACAAAAAGAAGAAAGAACACAAAAAAAATAAAATAAAAGAGGGTATGAAAAATGAAAAAAATATAGAGGTAAAGAAATATCAGGTAAATAAATCAGGATGGAGGCAGAGAAGAAAAAAAGAACAGGTAAAAATTCTGTGGAAAATAAGCCGAGGAAGGGAGAAGACAAAGCAATGAGATAGAAAGATAAGAGATAGAAAGATAAGAGATAGAAAATTAAGAGATAAAGATAAGAGATGATATAGAAAGATAAGATATAGAAAGATAAGAGATAGAAAGATATGAGATAGAAGGATAAGAGATAGAAAGATAAGAGATAGAAGGATAAGAGATAGAAAGATAAGAGATAGAATGATAAGAGATAGAAAGATAAGAGATAGAAAGATAAGAGATAGAAAGATAAGAGATATAGAGATAAAATATGTAAAAATAAGAGATAGAAGGATATGAGATAGAAAGATAAGATATAGAAGGTTAAGAGATAGAAAGATAAAAGATAGAAAGATAAGATACGGAAGGATATGAGATAGAAAGATTATAGATAGAAAGATAAGAAATAGAAGGATAAGAAATAGAAAGATAAGAGATAGAAAGATAAGATAGAAAGAGAAGAAATAGAAGGATAAGAAATAAAAGGAAAAGAGACAGAACGATAAGAAATAGAAAGTTAAGAGAATGCTAACAAAGAGACCATTTCCAAGTGCTGTTTCCACTGGGCGTGTGTCTAAGGTGTTCCCCTCTGGTCATGCCTAGAAGCTGTCGGTATCTTCTCGGTTTGTTTACATCCCCCAGGCTCGTGGAGGTCTTGCGTGCATGAGTAAGTTTCAGCCAGTGAGGAGGAAGCAAACTAAAGAAATGTTTACCCACAATACTTTTGGCTTTGGGGTAAGAGTAAATATGTTCTCTATTACATATGACCACTGAAGCTTAGGCTTAAACAAAAACAAAAACAAAAAACAAAATGGGAAACACTAAGGTCCTACGAAAAGAAGTTGTCAAACCGAGAATTTAATCACGTGAATGATATGCATGCAAATATATTCCATCTAAGATATAATCACAACAAAAATAAAAGGAGAAAATAGACCCCTGAACCTCTACATTAATTCCTATGTGTGAGTTGGAAAGATTAACCAGCGGCAAAACTTCTCACACTATTTGTTCTTGAGAGAGTTATATAGGGTGGAGAAAATTTCAGTCCCCCTCGACACACTGAGCAGCTCCCTAGCGTGCAAACAGGAGGAATAACAGAACAAACAAATGGTTACGTCTGAGTGGAGAGGCTGGAGCTTCATTCTCCTTTCTATAGTTTATTACTCGTGTGTGTTTGTGTGTGTATATGTATAGTGTGTATATTTTCGTTTATTACTCGTGTGTGTACGTATGTGTAGAATGTGTATATTTTCATTAGACGTCCTACACGTGAGCATTCCCTTGTCAAATATACATACAAGAACTGCAAACTATGAAGATGTATGGGAACTTTTTATATATATGTGAATTCTTAGTACATACCAAATGCTAGAGTAATTATTTTGTTTTATGCTCCTGATTTTGTGGTTCTTTGTGATAAGGTAAACATATCAAAAATAACAGTAATACGACAAAGACCTCAATACAACCTCTGTATACTTTAATTAAGGGGGTATTACAGTGCGGGTAAATCTGGAGCAACTGATTCCTACAAACTATTCCAAGCAACTGATTTTGTACATCTGGTCCTGTTTCCTGTCATAATTTGGAGGAATGAAAGCGCTCTAATGTACAAAAAATGCATCACACCCTTATAAAAGTTAAAACAACTAGGAAACTCATGTTGGTGGACGAAAAATAGGGAGTTTATTAAGGTAGAGTGTATGTCATATCTCGGGTTTCTAGTTCATATGATATTGTCGGAGGTATCCAATTAAAACAGACGAAAAAAAATAACAAACACGCGGTTATAAAGATATATATATATATATGTACATTTTTTTTTTTTTTTTTTTAGTTGATGTCGAGGGAGGTGGATATTACTCAACAAGCTACACCACAAAACAAAATCTCTGTAGTAAAAAAAGGTACTTGTACATGTTCCGTGTATTAATTAGGAGTAAGCAGCTATAGCCTCCAATGCGTCAATAACAACAACAACAACACACACACATCCACACACACTGTCTGTAGTCTCTCTCTCTCTCTCTCTCTCTCTCTCTCTCTCTCTCTCTCTCTCTCTCTCTCTCTCATGTCACGCCTTGCAATCTGACACCCAGCAGCACAGAGACAGGGATCCGTGACAACATTCTGCCCACAACACACTACACCTGTAATAGGATCATCGAGTGTGCTTTGTGATGTAGGTTCGGGGTAGGTGATCAGAATGTGTGTGTGTGTGTGTGTGTGTGTGTGTGTGTTAAGCTAATTTTTATGCATGTGTGTGTGTGTGTGTGTGTGTGTGTGTGTGTGTGGTCCACTGTGTGTTTGTGTGCGTGTGGTTGTGTGTGTGTGTGTATGCATGTGTGAATGTGTGTTCGCGTATATATATGTTCACAAGTAGAGCAACACACACACACACACATACCAGATGGAGTGTTTATCTTACCCAGGATGTATAGGACACTGAAGGACCACATATTTCCAGCTCCACTTCAAAGACTTCTGAGTTGACGTGTGTGGAGCCTCTTTAGCTAAGTTGAGAGTCTGTCTGTTGGTCTGTTTTCTGGCCTGTTTGTCTTCTCTGTTTGTCTGTCTCTCCGTTTGTCTGTTTGTCTGTTTGTCACCTGAAACTGTCCTCTCTGTCTCTCTGTCTGCTTTCTTTGTCTGTCCTGTTTATCTTCTCTGTCTCTCTGTTTGTGTGTCTGTCACCTGAAACTGTCCTCTCTGTCTCTCTGTCTGCTTTCTTTGTCTGTCCTGTTTATCTTCTCTGTCTCTCTGTTTGTGTGTTTGTCACCTGAAACTGTCCTCTCTGTCTCTCTGTCTGCTTTCTTTGTCTGTCCTGTTTATCTTCTCTGTCTCTCTGTTTGCGTGTTTTCCTGTCTTATTGTCTGTCTGTCACCTGAAACTGTCCTCTCTGTCTCTTTGTTTGTTCTCATTTTCCTGTCTGTTTGTCCTCTGTTTTTCTGTTTGTCTGTTTACCTGCCAGTTTGTCTGTCTGTCACCTGGAACTGTCCTCTGTCTCTCTCTTTTCCTGTCTGTTTGTCTCTCTGTCTCTCTTTTCCTGCCTGTTTGTTCGTCTGCCTCTGGAACTGTCCTCTCTGTCACTCTTTCCCCTCTTCCCTCCCTCTCTCCCATGTGTCTCCTCTTTGGGGTATAGAGTGTCCCTTTGTAATGTGTCACTGTCTGTCTGTCTTTCTCTCTCCTTTCTCCTTCTCCTTCTGCTATTACTTGTTTACTCTCCCTTTTTACTTTATTGATCGTTTTCTCTCTTTATCATTTCTTTCATTCTTCTTTCTTCTCTCCCTATCATATTGTTTTTATTAGGGATTTATGTTTTTCTCTTCCCTTTCATGGACTGAGGGAGCAAGTGAGGGAAAGGTAAATAAGAAAATTGGAGGAGAAAACCCCACATACAGATGGAGTGAAAGCAAGATACGTGACACCAGAGAGAGAGAGAGAGAGAGAGAGAGAGAGAGAGAGAGAGAGAGAGAGAGAGAGAGAGAGAGAGAGAGAGAGAGAGAGAGAGAGAGAGAGAGAGAGAGAGAGAGAGAGTTACAAGGAGTTACAAGGAAAAGAAGTACCCTAGGGGACCTTACGATCCATACAAAGAGGGTACCTGTGGGTTTAGTTGCGCAAGTAGGCGACCGTCCTCGAATGTGTCATGTGAAACCATCAAGGAACACTCGCACAACTGCTTAAACACCTAGACGGTGGTTTAAGGCTTTGTCTAATCTGGACTTGAACTGATCCACAGAGTTGCTGTTGACTACATCAGGAGGAAGCGCGTTCCAAGTACCGCAGATGCTGTATGTAAAGAATTTACCACACAGATCACGGTTGTATCGCTTCAGTTCAAGTTTGTAGCCATGATTCCTGGTTGTGCCCTCACTGAGTTGGAAAATGTCCCTGTAATCTACATTGTCAAAGCCTCGTAGTATTTTAAACACTTCGATAAGCTGACCACGCAGTCTCCGGGTTTCCAAAGAGAACAGGTCGAGTTCTACCAACCGATCTTTATAGCTCTTGTGTCTAAGAGAGGGTATAAGTTTGGTTGCCCTGGCTTGCACTCGTTCCAATCTCGCGATATCCTTCCGGTAAGAAGGACTCCAAAACTGGACTGCATACTCCAGGTGCGGTCGGACAAGGGAATTGTACAGACAAAGTACTATCTCCTTGTTCCGGTATCCAAACTGTCGCTTTATGTACACTAACATCCTTTGGGCTTTCTTCTCAGCCTCAATACACTGCTTTGAGAACTTGAGGTCGCTGGTGATAGTTACACCCAAGTCTTTCTCAGTATCAGTGCTTACGAGAGCATTGCCCTTAAGGTTATACTCTGTTCGGGGGTTTCTGTGGCCTATATGCATAACTTTGCATTTGTTCACGTCGACAGCAAGAGATGATTTTTTTTTTTTTTTCACGTCGACAGCAGGAGATGATATTTTTTTTTTTTCACGTCGACAGCAAGAGATTTTTGTTTTGTTTTTTCACGTCGACAGCAAGAGATTTTTTTTTTCACGTCGACAGCAAGAGATGATTTTTTTTTTTTTTCACGTCGACAGCAAGAGATGATTTTTTTTTTTTTTCACGTCGACAGCAAGAGATTTTTTTTTTTCACGTCGACAGCAAGAGATTTTTTTTTTTCACGTCGACATCAAGAGATTTTTTTTTTCACGTCGACAGCAAGAGATTTTTTTTTTTCACGTCGACAGCAAGAGATTTTTTTTTCACGTCGACAGCAAGAGATTTTTTTTTTTCACGTCGACAGCAAGAGATTTTTTTTTTTTTTTTCACGTCGACAGCAAGAGATTTTTTTTTTTTCACGTCGACAGCAAGAGATTTTTTTTTTACGTCGACAGCAAGAGATTTTTTTTGTTTTTTTTTTACGTCGACAGCAAGAGATTTTTTTTTTTTTTTTTTTTCACGTCGACAGCAAGAGATTGTTTTTTTTTTCAGGTCGACAGCAAGAGATTTTTTTTTTTTTTTTCACGTCGACAGCAAGAGATTTTTTTTTTTTTTCACGTCGACAGCAAGAGATTTTTTTTTTTAACGTCGACAGCAAGAGATTTTTTTTTTTGTTCACGTCGACAGCAAGAGATTTATTTTTTTCACGTCGACAGCAAGAGATTTTTTTTTTTCATGTCGACAGCAAGAGATTTGTTTTTGTTCACGTCGACAGCAACAGATTTTTTTTTTCATGTCGACAGCAAGAGATTTTTTTTTTTTTCACGTCGACAGCAAGAGATTTTTTTTTTCACGTCGACAGCAAGAGATTTTTTTTTTTCACGTCGACAGCAAGAGATTTTTTTTTTTCACGTCGACAGCAAGAATTTTTTTTTTCACGTCGACAGCAAGAGATTTTTTTTTTTTTCACGTCGACAGCAAGAGATTTTTTTTTTTTCACGTCGACAGCAAGATATTTCTTTTTTTTTTCACGTCGACAGCAAGAGATTTTTTTTTTTTCACGTCGACAGCAAGATTTTTTTTTTTTTTTTTCACGTCGACAGCAAGAGATGATATTTCTTTTTCTTTTTTCACGTCGACAGCAAGAGATTTTTTTTTTCACGTCGACAGCAACAGATTTTTTTTTTCACGTCGACAGCAACAGATTTTTTTTTTTTTTCACGTCGACAGCAAGAGATTTTTTTTTTTTCACGTCGACAGCAAGAGATTTTTTTTTTTCACGTCGACAGCAAGAGATTTTTTTTTTTTCACGTCGACAGCAAGAATTTTTTTTTTTTCACGTCGACAGCAAGAGATTTTTTTTTTTTCACGTCGACGACAGCAAGATTTTTTTTTTTTTCACGTCGACAGCAAGATATTTCTTTTTTTTTTCACGTCGACAGCAAGAGATTTTTTTTTTTTTTTTTCACGTCGACAGCAAGAGATGATATTTCTTTTTCTTTTTTCACGTCGACAGCAAGATTTTTTTTTTTCACGTCGACAGCAAGATTTTTTTTTTTTTTTTCACGTCGACAGCAAGATTTTTTTTTTTTTCCTTCAGCAAGATTTTTTTTTTTCCCTTCAAGTCGACAGCAAGATTTTTTTTTTTCTTCTTCACGTCGACAGCAAGATTTTTTTTATTTCCTTCACGTCGACAGCAAGATTTTTTTTTTTCCTTCACGTCGACAGCAAGATTTTTTTTTTTCCTTCACGTTGACAGCAAGATTTTTTTTTTTTTCACGTCGACAGCAAGATTTTTTTTTTTTTTCCTTCAGCAAGATTTTTTTTTTTCCCTTCAAGTCGACAGCAAGATTTTTTTTTTTTTCTTCTTCACGTCGACAGCAAGATTTTTTTTATTTCCTTCACGTCGACAGCAAGATTTTTTTTTTTCCTTCACGTCGACAGCAAGATTTTTTTTTTTCCTTCACGTTGACAGCAAGATTTTTTTTTTGTTCACGTCGACAGCAAGATTTTTTTTTTTTTTTCCTTCAGCAAGATTTTTTTTTTCTTCACGTCGACAGCAAGATTTTTTTTTTTTTTTTTCCTTCAGCAAGATTTTTTTTTCCTTCACGTCGACAGCAAGATTTTTTTTTTTTTTTTTTCCGCAAGATTTTTTTTATAAAAAAACAACAATTATAATCTCAGAACAATTGATGGAACATATGGATATGACACTACCAATAAAGAGAGAGACAACAAATATGGAAAAATCTAAAATATCGACTCTGCAACTGAATGAAAAATATTAGATAAATAAAAATATAAAAAATCGGCTGGACCAGACAAACTAAATTACACAAAACTTTACTAACAAGCGACAAGATAATGAACACTATGAATAAATAATAAAGACTGTAAAAGTAGTAAAGGAATAAAAAACCTCAAGGACTGTCATATTACCCAAAGTCAACAAACCCAAAGTTAAGGAATTTTTAGACCGATGGGAAAAGAATGTGGCTTAGATATAAACAAATCAAAGAGCAAAACAATGATTTTCAATATGAGACATAAACCAGAAAAATTGAGAGACATAGAGATAACAAATGAAAGAAAAAATAAAGGAAGGGAAATAAAGAAAACAAAATAGAAACACACATGAAAGAAAAAATAAAGGAAGGGAAATAAAGAATACAAAATAGAGACACACATGAAAGAAAAAATAAAGGAAGGGAAATAAAGAAAATACAAAATAGAAACACACATGAAAGAAAAAATAAAGGAAGGGAAATAAAGAATACAAAATAGAAACACACATGAAAGAAAAAATAAAGGAAGGGAAATAAAGAAAATACAAAATAGAAACACACATGAACACAGCACCAGTAGTTACATAATAGGGACAGGGCTGCTCGGCCAGACAGACAGCTTGACGAACTTCAACAACAACAACAAAATAGGGAAAAACTAGTGTCCTATCAACAAGAGGAGATCAACAAGAGGAGCGCCACACGTTGGTAAGGCAACACTCCTCAC